>VZSF01006594.1:262271-296219 GCA_013398295.1 Chionis minor
GCTGGACGCGGGGTGAGCGAGGGGGCGAGGGCGGGGGGGGGGGGGGGGGGGAAGAAAAGTACATTCTTATTGTTTTCTGAAGCTTAAAATAACCACAAAGTGAGAAAAATCAAAGCTGTTCCATAGAACAACTAGGAAAAAAAGTCTCACTGAGCATTTGAGAAAGACAGTAAATGGCAGAAGATGGAATCAGAGATACAGCGAGAGCTATGGTCACCGTGCTTAGATCCTAAATTTGGCGTATTCTGAAACCAGTGTGGTTTAAATGGGAAGCATCTGCTAGAATGCATGTGCCCCATATATAATTATAGCTGTTGCTGGCAGTGAAGGTTACAGTTACAGCCACCGTTACTTACTCCATTTTCATTTGCTAACTTCCCCGAAAACTTTCCTTTTTCAAATATAATGCAATTGAATGCAGGCAGTTACTGCAGGAAACTTGCTAACTAACTGTGAGAGACACAGAAGGCAAAGGGATGGGAAGAATTAGAACAAATCACCTGTACTGAAGACAGGCAGACTTGCCATCAATTTATTCTCGTAGCTGATTGATCGTGGAGTTTTTCCACTTCCAGAAACAAGGAGAAAACGCATTATCCACTATCGCTGGTTTTGAACCAAACAACATCCGTACTTAGCTTTAACGCAAGGTCCAGTCCGCTGCTAGGGGAAGGCAGCAGGAAAGTGGCCAAAGTGACAGCTAGCAAAACATTCATTTACTCCTCACATCGAGACATTTCATATATTTCCAAAGCGTTGAGCTCTTCTGTAACATCTACGGGCTGCTGAGCTATTTCCCCTTGCTCCCAAAACTAACCAGTGCCACATCCAGGCTTTGTGCGAACCCTTTTTTCCCCCCTGTTCAATGTGTATTATCTGCTGGACTGACAGCTAGCTAAATCCCTGAAAAATCCCCAAACTTCCCCCTAACTAAAAAAAGCTTCCTAGCCACAACACAGCTTATTTTCTAAAACCCCTTTGCACAAGCATTTTCTTGGAGCTGTTTCCCTCTACCCTTTCATGCAGTCAAGCAGTCTCAAGGCATCTACTTGCTCCTGTCCAAAGGGGTCAGGTACCCACCAGCTCAAACAGCAGTTCAAAAGAGATGGTCTCCAAGCCCGGCTGACTCGCCTTCAAAGCCGCAGACCACTCTGTTGTACGGCGATAACACGATGAACGCAAACCGTCTGAAGAATTATTCCAGCCCTGACTTTCATCATTTCTAGACGTGTCTTTCTGTTACTCCGTCTCCACGCTACACCCTGTATTTTCAAAGATCAGGGAAGATTCTTTATAATTCGCCACTCAGACCTCCAGAGGGTTTTTTTACATTTATATGTTTTTGTACACACACACTTCATTTTAAACCGAAATAAATGATACGGTGTCCATTAACCTCAGCCCATGCAGCCCCACCACTCAAGAAAAAAAAAAAGAGCAGCATCTGCTGGAGAGAAACTCAGGACCCTGGCAGTTTTACACACATGATATTTGGCTATGAAATAAAGTTACAATGGTTGCCAATTAAAAAAAGGTCGTAAGACTCTGTGACGCAGAAGCATGCTTCCATCGCCACCATTGCCAGCTGCTCTGGTACCACAGCTGAGACAGCAGCATCCTCCCAAAACGTGCCTCAAGGGGGGCGGTTGTATCGTCAAAGGTGGGAACTGCACTTTCCCGGTACTTCCTGCTGCAACAATGCTAACGAGTTTCTGACAATTATCATTCAAAAAGATCTGTGCAATATATCACCTCTGTAGCGATGACACTATCAACTCGTAATATGTGCCCTGGTGGCCAAGAAGGCCAGTGGCATCCTGGGGGGCAGCAAGCAGAGCGTGGCCAGCGGGTGGAGGGGGGTCATCCTGCCCCTCTGCTCTGCCCTGGGGAGGGGCACCCGCAGTCCTGTGTCCAGGGCTGGGCTCCCCGGTTCCAGAAGGACAGGGAACTGCTGGAGAGGGGACAGCAAAGGGCCCCAGAGATGCTCAGGGGCTGGAACATCTCCCTTAGGAGGAAAGGCTGAGGGAGTTGGGGCTCTTCAGGCTGGAGAAGAGCAGGCTGAGGGGGGAGCCCGTCAATGCTGAGCAATACTGCAAGGGAGGGGGCCGGGAGGAGGGGGCCAGGCTTGTGTCAGTGGTGCCCAGGGACAGGACAAGAGGGAACGGGCACAGACTGGAACACGGGAAGCTCCATCTGAACACAAGGAGGAACTTCTTTCCTTGGAGGGTGGCAGAGCCCTGGCAGAGGCTGCCCAGAGAGGTGGTGGAGTCTCCCACTCCGGAGACATTCCCAACCCGCCTGGACACCATCCTGTGCCCCCTGCTCTGGGTGACCCTGCTCTGGCAGGGGGTGGGACCAGAAGACCTCCAGAGGTTCCTGCCAACCCCTAACATTCTATGATTCTATGAATACCAGCAATAAGCTGTTTTAATTTAGCCCTACGGCCCACGCTACAAGCTTCCAATTTTAAGGGCAATGAGAGAAAAAACAAATCTTTAAAATTCAAACATTACTTGCATTTTGATTCTGGACCTTTACATAAGCTTCTTGGCCTTCCCTAAGCGCATGTACATCGCTCACGAGAAATATTCAACCCATTTAAATGTATGCGTACCAAAATCCACTTGGGAATGAGCATACAGCCTTCCCTATGCATGCTTTTAGACCTACCACACTCACCATCTGACCATCTTCCTTTGAGCTGGATAGGTAGTATGTTGGGAAGTTTCTCTTCCCATTTGAGAACTGAAAATTTTTACTCCAGCTCCTCCACAGAAGTCTCCAAGTTTGGAAATTGGACGTCCACCAGAGGACTGGAGGATTTATAAATCAACACATCAATCCTAAAATGTAAAAGCTACCGTTTAATGCAACATGCCAAAAATAAAATGTGAGTTCCTCTAGACAGTCTGCAACAGGCAATTATCTAAAAAACAATTTTTCACAAAGTTCTGCACATTCCTGCTGACTAACAATTCTGCTGCCAAGCACAGGAGACTGTAGGATGATTTTTTTTCTTTTTAGTTAGTTCTAAGAATATTATCCAAAACACTGACTTATATAAAGGGGTATTTTCAGCTTCATTTATTACTAAGATCTTTATGATTCTTTACATCCAGTTAATAACACATTGGCGCACTTATCTGCTATATAAATCTCTGTCCCCATCCACACAAGGATACTATTCGTTAAGCCAGTTTAACCCCTGCTTAAATATGACTTATCATTGAAAAGACAGCTATATTCCCATGACTGAGGTTAGTCATAATTTAAAGAACTCCTGGAAGACATTCAAAAGTTGCAGCAGCAAGACGGCTGCAAGATCCTCTAGAGAACAAAACAGGACAGCAGTCTTTGAGGGCGTTTGGAGACCATGAACTACATCTCTCCCTCAATTCCTCCTTTCTAAACAAGTATCTAAACCTTTTTTCTTTTTTTTTAGGATGTAAGCGAGTGCAAGTTCACTGCACGCACAAGTTCTGTCTCATCTACTAGACAAAATAGATGGATCTTCCTAGATCGACTTTGTATTAAAAAAATCTGACTCTCTTCAGCCAGAGACAGCAGAAAGGACGACATGTCCCTATAAGAAGACAGCAGTCATCAAAAGGCAAGGTGTTTTAAATCAGTTATTTTAGAAGTGAAATCTTACAGGGGACACACAACAGTGTGCTTGGTGACTACCATGACAGACTACGCATGCCGTGACGGCAGCAAGGCTAAGATGCCACTCTTTTGGAAAGCTCATAAAACCCTTCCAGGATCTTAGGAAGCAAATGGAGCGGGAGAAGTTATGACCCAATAGTACCTAAGCCTCAGACACAGCCCTCTCAGCTCTAGGAAATTACAATATTTTATTACTTCAAGTGACATAATTTTGTCCCTCATCTCTTTACAGTAACATAAAGATGCTTTTATTGCTATGCCTACAGAAACAGGGAAAGAAGTATATTGAAATAAGTAATCCTTCACCACATCCACAGTGTGCTCTGTGCAATATTACTACTCCAGCAGAAATCACCCTTCCCCTCCATCAACAGCTACACAGATCAACCTTTCAAAACAGGGGCCACCAACTCTATTCCAAAAGCTGACGAGGATGGTGTTGCCTTGTCCCACCTTGCTGGTGCTGGGGTGCTTGGACTACACGTAACGAGCTCTACGGGAGAAGGACGATGCCTACAGTGAACTGCCTGGATCAGTGGAAAGGGTTAATGACTGAAGAATGCTGGCTGATTCCCCATAGTTCCCATTAAGGATTTGGGGGGAAAAAAACCAAAAAAACCCAAAAAAACTGGGATAACTTTGACAGTCTCTTCTTTTAGGACTTTCTTTAGAATCCAAATCAGAAAGTAAAATGTCTTAGCCGTTCTCCCACTGTCCTCATTCACAGTCAGCATTTGCTCTTCTTCAAGCTCCAGTTCCTGGAACCAAATGACAGAAAGAAGGGTGGAAGAAGAAAAGCTGAGAAATGTAAAGGGAAGACATACATCTTACACTCTGAAGAAAGAATCAACCCCTTCACCAAACTCTGATTTCATAGCCCTTTTTTTGATGCTGTAAATAACAAACATCAGTTAAATGCACGAGACTGCTCATGCTTAATACTTGGGAATATAAAGTTCTTGGCAGAAAAAAAAGAGGGGATTGGTCTAAAACACCCTTTTAACCTGTAAAAGGGAGTTTGGAGTCACTCTTACCTGTGACTTGAGACCGATCAATCAAGAACCAGCACGTGGCCTTGTTGAGAAGAGCTGCGCAGCAGATGAGCTGCAGAAATCGGGTCAAATAAAAAACCGGTAACGGAGAGAAAGGGAAAACTGGGAACAGAGAGAGAGATCTGGGTAGGGGCAGAGAAGGAACCTCTGATGGCCTGAACTTTGTCACTTATAATACATGAAGCTAAAGTCCTGCACGTGGTTTCTGCCACTTCTTCGACTGCAAAATAAAAGCTGAATTTCTGCATAAAGCATTTTCACCGTAATCAGAGACTGGCTACTGGGCTAGTCTGACCGTCAGCCTGACCCACCAGGGATATTATGTTCTGCCTGGGCGCAGTTTATGTACAGCTGTTCCACAGGCCAGAGCAGGTGAATATATTGTAAAACACGGTGGAGCAGAAAAGACTCGCCTTCCATCTCCAAGGAGAAAACTGACACCGTAAGTCACCACCCAGTTGGCTGGGGGAGAAGGAGGGATGACACACACATGCATATAAATGGCTTAGATCACAGCCTCAGAGCTGCGCTAAAGCAAGCTGCTAAGATTTACCTTTAATATTCTTAAAATGTTTTTCTTTTTGAAATGTAAGGCATGAAAAGCGCCCCATTTTTCACCGGCGGAAGCCAAACTGGAAATAACAAAGCAGCCTGCAGTAGTTAACAGACGACAAAACTCACCGTGATTTCCAGTCAGCATTACAGAGACTCGCACAGTAACACTGTGTACCCATTAACTTCAAGTCCACAATTTGGCCAGAATTTGTTTTGCTGCATTACAGCCAAATCACTTTTTGTGTCTGTCTTCCTCCTACGTGGGATTGCCTTAGCAGAACAGGATGCCAATACTGAAAGCACTGACTGTCTCCGACTTTACCATCTTTGATTAAGAAGGCCCTTTTATTGCAGGATCACTTAGACTTTACAGATAACTGTTGCTGCATCGAGATGAACTTACTGGCAGGAAAAGCCTACAGCGACTCAGGGAAGAGCAACCAGAATATTAAGTCCCCCCAAGAGAGTTCTTCCAGAAGTCCAACACCGTTAGAAATTATTTTCCTAATATCAACTTTTTGCTGAAAATAAGGCTATTTCTTGCACTCCCCCCAGCAGACACAGAGAACAGCGTATTCCTCGTTTCCTTATGAGAAACCTTCACATTGGCTTTGACGAACTCGTGGTAAGTGTGGGGGTTATGAAGAGTTTCACTGTGAATGTCCTTGCCCTTTCTTTCCACTGTAAAAATCCTCTCAACTCGCCTCTCCAGCCTTTTACTGCTACATTTTTCAGCCTCTACTTTAGCCTCACAAATTCCCGTTTCCAGTCCTGCTCCCGCTCCGGCTTGGTTTGCCTCCACCACCCAGCGCGACAAAGCACGTGCTGCAGCTGGTCAGCAACTGTCTCTACGTTGACTAATTAATAGTAATCAAAGGAAATATTTCTCAGGGCCCAGATATATAACACTATCAGGTATTTCATGGCAATAGGCAAGAAATCCTCATATTTTTATCAAGGCCAGCACGTACCCTGAAGGATACCCTTTCCATTTCATTTTACGTCTAACAGTCTCTGTATCACGACTGTGGATAAATAGCAGTTACCACTTAATTTCTCTTTACCCTTTGATATTTCTACTCTGTCTCACCCTTGTTTCTATTTCTGAATTGCTGTTCCAATGCACATGAACTGGCTCGGTACGTTGCATCAGCCACCTTTCTTAGGCCTGGTATTCAGATATGTGCAAAGGTTTTTTGAGACAGAAAATTCAAAATCTCATCTACGATGCAGGACATAAGCACCCAAGGATGTAAGAACAGAAACTTCTAGTTTATCCTAAGGTCACATGTAGCAATACTTCCTCCTTCCAGTTTTACAGATCTGAACGGTACCAGTATTTTACACTCATATAGGGGCTATTTTTCCTCATCAGAAAAATAACCAAGTAATTTCTAACTTATTAAACAGAGCTTAAAAATCTGAAAGAGCCTGGTGAAGGTATTGCTTTGTCATTTCCAGCGGCAGCCGCTTGAACGATGGAAGGTAAAGCTATTTATCATTGCATCACCAAGGAACACAAACGGCAGCAAACGAATGACCTGACAATACAGAATTCAAGTGAAACTGAGAGTGACAAAATGTTGGGACCTCACTTTTTGCCCTGATTTACAGGATAGCACGTTCAGCAACAGACTGCTGGTAAATCAACACGGTGAGGCATTTGTTTTAAGGAGGTACAAAAGTAGAAAAGTACATTCTGAAGAATGAATTACATTTTTTATAGAGACATAGTTTACATCAGAGCACAAGCGCTGTGCTGTAGGAAGCATCCTGGGTTTGATACTGTTGAGGAAGACGGTAAGATCATCAGCTTCACCCAAAATCGCTGCCTTTCTTCCTAACCGTGAATATTTACATGGTGCCTGAGAATGCAGAGCAATAAGCAAATAGTTAATTACCAAAGGATCTAAGGTGCTCTTTACAGTTGAGACTAAACTGTCATCATCCCATCAATTTTAATAAAATAAATCTAACAGGAAATCTAACAGACCAGCATCTCTTGTTTATTCTTATTCAATCTTCATTACAACTGCTCTATGGCTTCAACAACTCTTGTGGTCTAGGAACAAAAAAAGACCCAAGTGTGAAAGACTTTTGGCTTTAATCACATGAAAACAGAATTGCGTCTGCCTACCTCGTTAGCTTTGTGAATTTAAACAGTGACCAAACCACTTGAACTTCTCTGCCAGACAGCCACACTCTATGCTAAAGATTAAAAAAAATAAAATAAAAATATATCTGCTGTTTAAGTCTTTCAGAGAGGGGAAAAAAAAAGAAGAAGTTCAATATGTATTCCACGCTGAAAACAAGCTTAGTTAATTTCTTTCACCTTGATTACCAAACCTAGATTGCATTCACAATCAAAAAAGTGCTAGGAAATTATCTGCATTCGTATTAGATTTCATAAGGGAAGATTAAAAAACACCAAGATTTTGGAATTACATTTTTACAAGTTTTATTAAAATTTTGAACAACTATTCCAAAGCATTAGCTTACTACTTTGGGACAACACTATGATGTTACTTAAAATTACATGTAAAATATTTAGCAGCATGAGCTTTTGCTGTCTTTTGAGGAGGCTAGGAAGGAAAGGAAATAAATGCGACCCCTGAACTGGTGACAGGTACGGCATAAGCACCTGGAAGCAGTCTCAAGAGCTAAGCCAGTTTTGCCCTCTTTTGCACATCTAAGAAATATTTTCTTCATTTTAGTTTATTCATCTAATTTAAATCAATGACTTGTTCATTCAAAAGCTGAATAACCAACTGGGAGTTTAAAAACATAATAAAGAAAAACACAAAAAAATGAAGCAGGAAAGCTTGTTTTCCTCTCCTAAGCTGTGAATAATAAAAGAGGTAAGAGAATAAGATCTGCCAGCTCTCAAACCTTGAAGGACATGGTATCCAGAAACAGTTCAGTTCATTAACTGCAGATAATGCTTTCTTTGTTTAATGAATCAGTTTTAGAATGTAAAACATTTATGAGATGTTTTTGTCTTTTTTAAAAAAAAAGCTGTCTTTTTAAGATAGCTACATTTAAATACAAATCTCAAAACTATGAGGTTTTTTTCACATTCAGTTCCAATCCTCACCTATACAGAGCTCATTTGCCATTTCTAGAAAATGTAAATGTTAAAGAATTTAAATGAGGATTCATTAAATTATGTACCTGCTTAAGGACTTATTCCTGCCCCGCTTACCCTACCAGCCAAGCAGTCCCCCTCCTGCACAAAGAAAGAAATTAAGAAATTAACTTAAGAGGTAGACTTGTTTGCAAATAAACATGCTTCAAATAGTTGCCAGCCAATGGAAATCAACCTGTCTTTAAGAAAATAATGAAAGTACAATCCCAAAACAAGATTAAAATCAATGATTTAAATCAAAGCTTCCCTCTTGCTGATGTAAATCAAAGTGATTTACATCACCAGTTTTGATCAATTCACTCATTTGCATAACCTTGATCGTTTATCCCTTAAAATGTCATCTAGGGGCCAAAGTTAGCCAGGTATTTCTCTAAATCTCAATTTACCCAGCATGAATAAGGCTTTTGAATTTTTTATAAATTTTTAAATAAGAACGCACTACCAACTAACACATTTCCTTAACTGATGTCTAATCATATTTGGGAAGGCGAAAGTAGTTTAAAAGATAAACGAAGGCGCGTTCTGCAGTAATCCCAAGCAAAACTAGAAATGCATTAAAGCTGACGGTGGCTCTGTAGATGTCCTCACTAACAAACAAGCAAACATGCTGATGGGACAAACAAGTGTTTACAAGATCCCCTCAGCCCATCAATTACCTTTAATACAGTTGGGTAGCTGGGGCTATTGATCCACAGTGGTAAATTTTCACAGCGTGCTGCTTTCCTGCATTGATCACCGGACCAAAGCAGGGATTAACATAGCGCAGGCTTCTCCTTCATTAAAGAAAAACTGTCTTTTCTAAAGGCAACAAAAACGTTAGCTGGAACCTACCGATCTCTGTGCTCCTGAAAGCTGGATTCTCCTTCCAGTTCTCCTTGGCCTGCATCGGTGTTTCCTGCATAAACCGTTAATTTCCTCAACCCTTTAGACTCTTCTTTCAGGTGACTCTGTCCAAATCCTCTTGTAAACCGCCCTTCGAAACACCAACTCTTCTCTCCGTGGTTTTACCTCCCCTGCATCCTCCAATTCAAGGTACAACGGGGAAAGGAAACGCCGGAGAAACTCAAAGGGGGAGAGCGCACAAAGGAAACTTTGGACGTCAGGATCACACAAATTAAATTTCAACAATTATCAAGCACGCCGGGACAGCACGGGAACCTGCCGCTAGGAATATAGAGGATGCTTCGCACGCACAACATTTCACACAAACTACAACTTTCAAAAATGAAGAGTAAATATTGAGTGCTTTTACCTCTTTTTATTGGTATACGCAAAAGCAAGACTGTCTTGAGTACTAAGCAGGTTTTTTTTTTAAATGCAAACATTTTAAGGAACCAGCACAAAGCTAATAATAACTATATTACGGTCATTTTGATCCAATTACAATACATTTTAAAGTATTACGGTACTTTAAAGATTAAGTAGCGCTACAATTTCTCATATAAAGTTACCGTTCTGAAAAGTTCTTGGTTAGAGAATGCACGACCCTACTGTGTGAGCTTTTCCACTTGGGAGATTCAAAGTGGATTTAGCAGGATTACGAGCGTACTTCAGCATTTTTCAGGATCAGAGCTTAAATGGTATCTCCAACATACACACGGGAAGAAGGAAAAAAAAACCCAGGAGACAGAAAAAGGAATCTGTTCCTAAGAAAACCAGGAAGGTATCGATCCTGAGTAGCTTTATGCTTTGACTTCAAACTAACAGGAAAGGAATGAACCCCAAATATTCTACATTTTAGCGAAAGGGAGTTTAACTAAATCCATGTATTTATAATCTATGTGTTTATGACTAATTAGTGACTAAAATAAAACACGCAAGAGGAAAAGACAGTATTTTCAGATGACACACCTCAGATCATAAAGGCATTTGTTTCAAGATTGAACAATAAAGACAAACTTCATAAATACTAAATTATTATGCCGAGTCCTAAAATACCCTATACAAACCCTCTCAAAAAAAAAAAACAACACCCCAAAAAAACCCCACAACCAAAACACTCGAAATCCCTGTATGCAGCAAAACACAATTTATCTCATTTTTAAAAAGCAGATGGAGTTTAGCTCGTTTCAGGAGAGCAAACAGTCCAAACCTAAGGAACAGAAAAAGCTAATATTTCAAAAGGAGAGAAAAATAAGCTATTACAGCCACACATAGACATTTCCTCCCTCAAGATCTCAAAAACTCATTCCTCAATATGCTCAGAAAACTAGAGTTGCCATAAACTGATGCCCAGATTTGTTTCCCAACTTGATTTTCTTTTTTTTTTTTTTAACTCCTCACAGTTTATTTTTAACTACTGCACAGAAGTTGCATCTGTCAAGAATGCTCATTTTGCAAAGGGAGCTGCTGCTCTAGCGATCGGAGGGCGACTTTCCCCTCTTGCCTTCGGTGGAGTTCGAACCATTTCTGACTCTTCTACGCACCAATTCCAATTTTAGCGTTTAAAGACGGCGGCTCTGCCACCCGCTCAAGACCCACTGCTGCGTCAGTAAGAGGACATACCGCTGCCATCTTTAAGGACTCAGATGAGCTTGAAAGAAGGATTTAGTAGAAGTAGATGGTCGATGCTTAACTTGCATTTAAAGTCTTTAAAAGTTAAGGGAGTACTATGAATGATGCCAGGGCGAGCATTATCTAAAATGATAAACAAGCTCGAAATAGCCAGCCGAGAGCCCCGTTACCCAGCGAGCATCCTGCTGTGAATGTGTATCCTTCAACAGAAGCATTTAAGCAGTTCCTTTCCAACAAGCTTCTGCAGACTCAGCCTAAAAATTTAGGGGCAGGCACAACAAAAAAAAAAAAAGACAAACCAAATCTTACCATTTCACGTGGACATTCTCTTAAGAGAAGAGCTCACTCTTAAGCACGCTACTTATGGGCACTTCTTTTCCAAGTTCAGACTTCATAAAATGGTTTAGACTGGAAGGGACCTTAAAGACCATCCAGTGCCACTCCCCTGCCCTGGGCAGGGACACCTCCCACCAGACCAGGTTGCTCCAAGCCCCGTCCAACCTGGCCTTGAACCTCCAGGGATGGGGCAGCCACAGCTGCTCTGGGCAACCCCAGACATGGTCTTACCACCCTCAAGAGTGGGTGAGATCTCATCTAAACCTCCCCTCTCCCAGTTTGAAGCTGTTACACCACGTCCACGACTTGCAGATCCTGAACACACACTCCCAGGCATGGGGTTTTCCTCCCAAGGAAAAGTGGCTAGACTGGCCAACACTTTGAGGGTGAGTCTCTAACAGGGGCCATCGCAGCGCCCGGACAGCATCGCTTCTTTCCTTGTCCCCAGCGCCACGTACCACTGAAAGGCTCATCGCAGATGAGTGGTCAAACTTGGGATAGGGGGCTCCAGAGCAAAACAGAGCCCATAGCGCTGGGGTCTGCACGCGCGAGATCCCCAGCGGCCGCCGTTGCACATGCCCTTCATTCTGCAAACACAGCTGCGACGCTCGCAAGCAAAGGTGCATCTGCATCACTGCAGAGTCATGCAGATTAAAAATAAAAAGCTTTAAAATTACTTTCCAATTTCAAATAATTTAAATTAGCAAAACGAGTAAGATGCGTACTTGGCAAAAATTTTCCAAAGGGGGGGGAAAAAAAAAATCAAGCCAGTGAACTAGTGGAAGTCACTTGGTAAGCACTGGGAACTAGCGTCTGATTAAGTGCCAACCCATCTTTCAAGCAGTACCCTTGTCTGCAAGAACAAAAGAACAAACATTTTCTTTTTACTTTGCTTATTTAGCTCAGTTCAATGACTACTGCTTTCAAAGTTGAGAAATCAGTTGGGAATTCAGGAAGCAGGAAAAACAGTTTCTCGCTTTTAAATGAGGAATAAAAATAAGGTAAATTGATGAGCTCTGCCAGCTTTATGTTTTTGAAGGGCAACGTAACCAGAAGTTAAGTGAAATTCACCTTGTCCAGACAAGACTCACCGTATTTAGTAAGTGTACTTTAGAAGAAAAACTGTATTTTGACATAAGTGTAACACAGCCTTAACATCAAGTAAAACTATACTTCCAGCCGAATTCCAGTTTCCATCCAGACGTAGCTTGACATGATTTGTAAATAAGAATTAGCTGGGAAATATGCAGAGAATTAACCACTTTCTAATTCATCAGGTAATAAATGTGTAGGAAGTAATGTAATTGCTTAGGTTACTTCTTGACACCTCCCAGAAAACTATGAAGTTATCAGCAGAACCCAAGAAAAACACGTGCCAAACAAAACTAAAGGTCAATTATTCAAACCAAAGTTTCCCGCCTGCTATTTAAACCACTTTGATTTCAATCGATCCACGTGCTGCAGCGTCAACTTTGACGATCAACACATGCAACCACCCACCCTCTGAAGCCATATTTAGGTTAATACAACATCTATACGATGCATTTATCGGAGGTAAGGTAACTTCTGGGACATACTTAATGGATGTTTTACCTGTCTGGGAGACAAACCTATTTCCGCCCTAAGCAGCTAAGGGATGGGGAGCAAAGGAAATTCTGGGAGAAGATAACGGGAAGACCAGAGGCATTTGGGCACTTTAGCCAGCACCTGTTCTGGGTTAATATGAGCAGAAACTACAGAACGGCTTCCTCAGGCTCCTCTTCCAGTTGATGGAGGCTGAAGTCATAGAATCATAGAATCACTTGGGTTGGAAGAGATCTTCAAGATCATCAAGTCCAACCATAAACCTATGCCAAAACCACCCCTAACCCATGTCCCTCAGCTCCACTTCCACCTGTCTTTTAAATACCTCCAGGGACGGCCATTCCACCACCTCCCTGGGCAGCCTCTTCCAATGCTTGAGAACCCTTTCCGTAAAGAAATTTTTCCTAATATCCAACCTAAACCTCCCCTGGCACAACTTGAGGCCATTTCCTCTTGTCCTGTCGCTTGTTCCTTGGGAAAAGAGATTGACCCCACCTGGCTATAACCTCCTTTCAGGGAGTTGTAGAGAGTGAGAAGGTCTCCCCTCAACCTTCTCTTCTCCAGCCTAAACAATCCCAACTCCCTCAGCCACTCCTCAGGAGACTTGTTCTCCAGACCCCTCCCCAGCTCCGTTGCCCTTCTCTGGACACGCTCCAGCCCCTCAATGTCTCTCCAATACTGCGGTGCCCAAAACTGAACCCAGCACTCGAGCTGCGGCCTCACCAGTGCTGAGCACAGGGGCACCATCACTTCCCTGCTCCTGCTGGTCACACCATTCCTGATCCAGGCCAAGATGCCCTTGGCCTTCTTGGCCACCTGGGCACACGCTGGCTCACGTTCAGCAGACTGTCCACCAGGACCCCCAGATCCTTTTCTGCCAGGCAGTTTCCAGCCATTCCTCCCCAAAGTCCTCTACAGGGAATTCAAAACAGGAGCCTAATTGCAGATCCTCCAATTTGCTTCCTGGAGAGACTTCTCTCTGGCTTCTAAAAGGCCAAAGTTAGTCTTTGTGGACACCCAACGATAAGCTAGCTAGAAAGCGGTGCCACCGCTGCTCTTCTACAAGCGGGAGCCAAGGGACAACACCAAGTACAAGCTCCTGCCTGCCCCTGGAGGAAGGAGTGCTGCCTGGGGTTTGAGCTGCCTGGATTTAAAGCCTCTGGACCAGATTTGGCTGTTCAGACGAACAGTTTGTGAATGTGAAAAACGTGGAATTCAAGCAAACAAGCGCACCCATCCTTTACAAAGAAGCATGCAAATTAAGAACAACCAACCTTCTCTTTCACTTTCTAAAAATGCAAACTTGAAGGGGCTGGGGCTATTGGTTTTGTATCACACAGAAGTGCTTAAACAGATGTAATAACTTGTTTATGAACTATTAAACTGTGCTTTGAGCAGGCAAAAGTTGGTCACTCCCATTGCAGGAAGCAGCAAAAGCAAACTTTTAGGTAAAGTCAAAACTTATAGCTAAAGATTTACTTGTGGTAAGAACTAGGGATGGTTTTCGTCCAAATGAGGAAGATGGGATTTCATGTCAGACCTATTCAAGACATCAAAATAAGCTGGCAACACTACAACGAGCCAACAGACACCTCGAGCACCAAATCTGTGCAGCAACCACACCACAAACAAAGCCAACGAACAACTTGAACCTTCGCCAAACAACTGCTTGAGAGAGTTTTATTTAAAAACAAAAGACCGGTAGCGTGCAACCTCCCCATCCGTTCCCGACTAAATACAAAGCAGCAGATCCTACAGGCCTACACAGGTGACTATCGCAGCGTTGTGTTGCCAGAGCCGTGTTTGCTGGGACACGGAGCAGCCGACGGGGTTTGAACAAAGCCATCCCACCGGTACCACCAGGACCGGAGCGGTCCAGGGACAAAGCATCCACTACGCGAAGCCATGCACGTGCACGGTATTTTCAGGGATGTTCTCCACTGGCCTTTTCTACACAAACTGGAAGGATTAAACCTGACCTCTGAGCAAATTAAATAAATTAACACAAGCCGAGTGTCACTGTGAGTGCCTTACACCATTTCATCTTCAACTAGCTCCCCATCAGCTTCAACTTGTCTCTTCTCCACATGTAGGAGCTCCCCGAAGCACAGGAAGGCAGCACCCACGCAGCGACCTCTAACCACAACCACGCATGTAACTAAATGAGATTTATACCTGGCTGCAGATTTACCCATTGTAAATTACACATAAACAAACATAAATTGGATGTACATCCAAAGGCATTTGTGTGGATGTAAATATGAAAACAAGCCATCACTTGTGCCCCAAATCTAAAAGCTTCTCCCAGCCATTCAATAAACCTCACAGGGCCAGACACACTTTATGTTTTTACAAAGTCTGCAAGTAAACCTTAAAATAAATAATAAAAAAAGGTCATAATACATCATCCTGACATCAAATCAGCGGATAGGGATTTCAGTATATCAAAGTGATGGATACAGACTTGTTTTAAGTACGGTTTAGTCTGCATTATACCAGAGCATTTATTGCTGTTGCCTTTAAGACTGTTGCATTTCTAAGTTGTTCCAAAGAGCCACACTCTTATTTTCCCTCAACTGCCTGGATCCCTGAGTCAGAGCAGGTGGTTCAGCAAAAATAAAAAAAATTTGTCCCCCAAAAAATCATGACTAAGGAAGCAACAGGACAGTGCGTGCTAGAAAACACAAATTTCTTGGTTTTCCTCATTTTCTCTTGCTTGTCATGTGAGACAATAACCACTCTTTGATGGATCAGGGAGGAGCTAAGCCCTTCTCAGGAGCAAAATCCTTCCTAACAAACCCCCAACCACCTCTCCATCCTCTCCTTACCACCTCTGCCATCTCACTCTGCCATAGCGCTACTACCCTGGGCCCGCTGCCTACGACTACGAAGGACCACGGCCAGTCCCCCCAGTATACTCGCTTGCGTTACTGTCCAGCCTCCACCTGCTCAGATCAATGTCTACCTGGCTCTCCTTGATCCACAGGTGCCCTCTTGACCATCTCTCTGCTTTTGATGTGGTGAGATAAAAAAAAACAACTGTGAGTGTCTCCATAAGTGAAAACGCTGATCTTGTACCAAATACTATTGAACAAGCAAATACACATTTTCAGTTATGTCACATATATTTTTTTTTTCCCCCATCACCAGCGCACACTGAAAACTATAAATTCTCATTTCAACCCTAGACAGTGGCAAAATCCATCAGCTTTACAGATAGTCCAGTGCAGCAGGATGCATGCCAAGAGCCCTGTTAACCGCCGGGATGTGCCGTGCAGCCTTTGTGCTACACACAACTGCTTTCTTTCACCTAAGGCCAAGAAGATCACATTCCTTAACCTTAAAAAAAGTCCAATTTTTTGGAAACAACTCCATGGACCACCCTGTATCCCACTGACACTAAGATACATAGAAGTGGTAGAGTCATAAAACCACTAACCTTCTTGGTAAAACATTTTCCTCATTAAAAATATGGATAAAAAAGCTGCATCCCTTCAGCTGATACTGTCAGACAGCGCCAGCAAACACCGACAGCACTTGAGAACATGCCCATAAGCAGAGGCCAGAACATTTAATTTTGCTGCAATTGTTTCAGGACTCCCCTCCTAATATGTTATAGACCACCAAGACTCAGCAAGTCACTAACACCAATACGGAAACTTGCTGTTTGATACAGATTTAAACGAGACATCCTCGGTTTTTGATCTGTGCTGCAAATGGCGCTTTGTAAGCACAACTGGTAATCAATTTGGAAAAGAGGAGAAAATGTAAAAGAATAAATCACCATTCCTGCCAGTTTCCCTTTGCTCCCCCTGCCCTCATCATAGTTTTACAGAACTTCTTTGAGCCTATTTAGGCAAGCAGTCAAAGCAGCACAGCAGAGAAGGTGAAAACCCCCAGCAGAGGACAGGAGAGAGGACGAGTGGTTGATGGCAGAAAACAGGTCTACGAACAAAGACCAACCGTGTCGGGGGTTGATCTGCTTTAGGAAGTGCCCTCATCTTTCAGGTTGCTCATATCACTTCTGTCCTTGCAGCAAAACTGAAACAATTCTTGTTTCCAAGAAACCAAACCACTAACCAACTAAATAATTATAGCAAACTTGCCTCTGACCGTACCCCTCTTGTAAGAATACTATTGTATTTTCCGCATAATATTTCTATTATGGTGGTGCTGAGGGATATGTGGTGCTGAGGGACATGGTTTAGGGGTGGTTTTGGCATAGGTTTATGGTTGGACTCGATGATCTTGAAGGTCTCTTCCAACCCAAGTTATTCTATGATTCTAAACAGTACTGGTTTTATCATCTACACAGGCTAGGAATTCCCTATGATTTCCACCGACTTCTCTTTCACTGAGGCTGGAAGCTCACACACAAGATTTTCCCCAGTATGAGTTTGTAAATACAGATGTGCATAAACAGAGTAATAGATAAGCAATCCAGCAAGAGCAGCCATAATTCCACCGAGCGAGAAAGCATGAAACTAACCCCAGGTAATGTAACTGTTTCTACATATTCACACAAATAATCTTAGCCTGTGTCCTGACACTAATATAAGAACACAGTCTTATGGAGCTTGAAATCTTCCCCTGGAGAAACAACTTTGCCAGAGCAGAATGAAGAAAACATGCTGTGTAGAAAAGAATGCTTGCTGCTTTGCTTGCTATTTAAACCAGACTGATTAATCTCGAAGATCTGGCAGCTCTTCAGATTTTTGCCTTCCCTCCCTCCTCATTTTACCAGTATTTTTATCAGCGCTTTAAAGTAACAGCGGAAGAGCACACCAAGGGCTAAGCTATACCCAGGATCGCATACACAAATCCCATCAAGTGCAAAAGCAACAGCCCACGAAATAGCTCAGAAACCACCAACTAGCTGGAGCCACAGGACAGGTCCGAAGTGGAATAGAGAGCAAGGAAACTGGGATGTACGAATCTCAAGAGAGATGCCTGACTACAAGCAACTGCAGCCCTTCCAAAACCAGGCAAATCTAGGTTTTTCAGTTGCTGTCTCAAACTGGATTGTCGGGGTTCACACCTGCAAGCTCTTCACTGTGAAATCGAGACCTTCGGTCCTGGCAGAACTTGAGATTGTTAGATACCATGTAGATTCTCAAAGCTGGCACATTAGAAAAAACACCTTAAAAATCTGATAAAAGATGCCGATATCGACAGCTTGCTTTTGTGTGCAGCAAGGTGGGAATAGAGGACGAGAGGAAGCTAATTGGAGAAGAAATGGGAATGAACAGAAAGTTTTTATCAGGAGCCCATTTCCTCACCTGGGGTGAGGGCTGCCTTGTTCTGGGTGACAAACACACAGATGACGGTCCATCCCCTTTCCGGAAACTGCCTGTAGTCTAAAGCCCTGATTGTGAGGCTGCGGATCTGTCACATCAGGTTAAGCATCTATATAAAAAGTTTTGAGGCCCAGGCCTTAACAAGTGAAAGGCAGTCCGAGGTAGTCCTTCAGCACACCAGTGGGAAACCTGGGTTATGCGGAACACAAAAAACTGCCTGACAAAACCTCAGTGTGAAGCAGAGTACAGAAGCCTGCAACTAGGAAACAGACAAGTACAGCACCTCAGGAGAGATCTTCCCTCTCCTAAGAAGTTGCTTGGGAGATAAGGAAAGACGACAGAGAATCAGACCACCATTAATCACTGGGACACAACCCCGGTTTTCCACCTCTCGGGTCTAACTGCACAATCTAAAGGCTGCCTGCCTTTGCTAGGACAAGAATTCCTGCCCAAAGTATGGATGTAACGCAGATGTTCCACAAAACTCAAGTTTACATAATCAAGAGACTATATATTTGCTTTGATCTCAAGTTGCCCCATAAATTTTTAATAACAGCTGTAAAACAAATCCTTGGATAGTAATCAGCAGCGGCAATGAAATTTAAGCATGCTACTCATTTCAGGTTAAAAAACCCCATTTCCAATCCATTCCTATCAGAACTGTTACCAGCTTCTTGCAAGGAGAAATGCAAACGTCATTCACAGCCATTTATTCGCAGATTATTCCCTTCAGCCTACCTGCTTCCCCCTGCTCTCTCCCAAAACAGAGGGACTAAGGGATCATTCAATCTGTTCCGCCATCTTTGTTCAACGATGGTAATTTCAGATATTGAGGTACTCTCATTTTATATGTATTTCACTGGAAGGATGTCTTGATCTGTTTTTTCTTTCTCTACAGAGAAACTGTTAAACCAGAAGTACCAAAAAAAAAAAAAACTTTTCTAGTATGCACCACAAATAGATTACAGTTTCTAGTTCAAGTGCAAAGGGACAAAGAAACCGAAATCTTTTTATATGTATACATTAAAATAAAAGCAGGAAACAGATTAACATCTGGAGAAAAATATTAACCCTTGTGCTTCCAATGACGCAACTCACGGGAACTTCATTCACAGTGCTGTTTCCAGCCCCTTTCCCCCTCAATTAAAGAATAAGCACTGTTGTACAGCACTGGAAAGAGTATCTTCACACATATCCTATAAAAAAAAAATAACGTTTTCAGTAAAGTAGGAGGCAGTTAGAGTCTGAAAAGATGAGGCTATCAAATACATACCTAGAAAAAAAAAAATAAATTATAATTTCCTTGTTCAAAACTTGCAAAGATCACCGTAGCCAAGAAAACAGTCTCTGACAGTGGCAATTCATAGGAATGTTTTTAGAAAACATAGTATTAAAGGAGAGAGCTCCAACAATATAAGGGGGCAGAAAAGAGGACAGATGATTGCAGTGCAATATGATGAGCATGAGAAAGAGCAAGCTAATGGGATATAAAACTGCATACACTGGAGACAGCGTTACAAGTTAGAGAAATGACAGCCAAACAGCGATCGTACCACACCAAAAAGGTACTGACAAGTCAGAAAAGAAACTTCATTTTCTAAATGACAGCAGACTTAGCCCTTATGTATGAAGAGTACGCAGAGTTGGAGTTAAACAGTAACTGATAGTCCTATGGATGTTTGTAGATGACCTAAAATGGAGATAGATCATTCCGTGCCCTCGCTCTGCAACGTTCATGCTACTCTGGACACGGAGAGGTGTATTTTTCTGGATGGAGGTACATCAGCAGAAAGCCAACCCACGCGTGCCCCGTCTCCCTGCCTGCCAGGGGAGTCCTGCCGGCACGGTGCTGTGTGCCAGCGCTCCCCACATCACTTCCAGCAAAACTATTCGGGCTAGATCAAGCATGAAGTTACAGAGAGGTCCGTGTTATCCCGACAATTTCACCTGAATCAAAGAAGAGTTATTAAACAAGCAGCCTTGTCAACAGATCCGTGAGGATGGCAACTTTGGGAGGGACAATGGTTTACCGTCCAGCACACGGAATTTAAAAGACTGTATGGCTCATGCCTTGAGTGGCATAGGACAGGACTGAACAGGGATGCCAGGAAAAAAGGGAATAAACCAACCAAAAAAGGTGACAATTTATAAATAAAGGACATTGGCTCACTAGGAACTGGACTAAAAGAAGCACCTCACTTCACAAAGGCTACCCTGCCTCCAGGTATGTGACATCAAGCAGGTGGAAAACACTGCAATGGACAATGGACACAGCTTAGGATGGCTGTCTGTCCAGCCAGATGGGCCATTAAGGCTTTAACGTGCCTAGACCTCTCCTTAAGTGGAAAAGATGGGATACAAAAGGTCTATCAAATGCCCGAAGCACACACAGTGTGGATATTTGCACGTATATGCTGGGGAGGTATCAAACCTTTGCCCTGTTCCCACAGGTTTTCCTGAGCATCCAGGACTGCCAGTTATCCAGCTCTGTGCCAGAGGTAAGGCAAACTACTGATCTGACCACTACAGCCAGTCACTTATTAAACCTGACTTTAACTGAACTTGCAGTTCAGTAAGTTCGGCGAGTTCAGTTAAAATAAGTCTCCACACTGTGCTTTGCAAGTCTTAAGTGCATCTTATTTTACAGCTGCCTATATTCGGAGCTACAAATTAGCAGAGCTCTGCCCGTCCTGCAGATCAGAGCCTGCTTCAAGCAACACTTTCACAACATACACCCTTATTTTTAGAAGGGCCGCGCGCGTGCACCACGGCTGCTCTGCAGAAAGAGAGCAGCGAAGCCGCAACCTCACTGAATTCACAATTGAAAAGCTTACCACGGAAAACACCAGTTAAACAACTGGCTTCTAAGCTTCTCTTGTGCCAGCCCCCGTGTTAAATCCAGTGAGAGCAGTATGTCTTCAAGAACTATTATAAAAGGCTTTTAAAAGTCCCCTTTTTGAAAATAAGGAGAAAGAATGGGGGACAGGATGAAAAGCACAAGGATGTTCTATATGAAAAATATTAGTTTAATTTCCCCATTTGCACGTACCATAGAATTGTGGAGGCTGGATAGCACCTCCCAGGCTTGTCAGGTCTAACCCACCCTTACACATGCAATTTTCCTGTGCAACTTGCTCTAAAAATAAAGTGTGCAGGCACACGATGATCCACCTGGATTTAGGTTGGTGCGGGGATAACGACTGGACTACAAAGACACCTCTTCCCATCAAGACGAACCGTCTCAGAGCTCCGAGGTTGGGTGTGCCTATACTCTTTGGCGTGGCGGCGGCAGAAACCTGAGAGAGCATTGCTAAATCACTTCTGCTGGGTGGCTGACTAAGGCCAGAGCTGAATAGTTAGTTAAAATGGGTTTTAAGCTAAGTTTATAATTGGAAACTGTGACTGCAAACAGCGTGTGAACAGGCAAGAAAAAGACCATCACCAGGAGCAGGGCAAACAGGCGAGGGAGACTCAGGATGCAGCAGCAGGCAGAAACACTATTTGGCATTTCTGGGAACAGCACTTGCGGTTCAGGACTCTCCTAAGCGTGTGTAAGCGCCCAGAGCTCCTACCAGCACATCCAAACTAATGCAGGAGAGTTTAGGAGGTCTGCCCGAATAACGCCTCCACACAATTATACCTCAGAAGTCATAACCCCTCCCTTCAATATTTAAGAAAAAAAAAAAGAAATCACATTTGCAGCCAAAACATACTGATAACACTGCAATGGCAGTATGGTCCTGAGCCCACAGTCTTTTCTCAGAAGTATTTCTCATCAGAAGAAAACTGAAGGATCATCCTGTGTATTCAGGTATTTGCAGGACACTTAACACGCGCTGTTCACCAGAAGGCCAGCGCTACGGACTTTTTCAAGAGTGTGCAAGGAGAACAAAAGTGTTTCGATCCCAACAGCGGGCAGGTTTCTATCTGTAAGAGACAAGAGAGCGTAAAGCACAGCTGGGAGGTGGCACCCAGGAGGACACCAGAAAGTCCTACCACGAAGGGTAGGGGGAAGGCTGCACGCAGGAAGTTGTTTCATCAAATAATTGGAGGAAGGGCCAATACCTCCTTTGGAAGGTTGACAGTAGAAGTCTGTCAGAAGCAAAAACAATGGAGAATTAATTATTCTTAAGCATGAAAGGACCTTGAACTTGGTGATCTCCTGTTAATTAAAAAAAGAAAATATCCTCAATATACTTCCAGATCAGTTCTTGTGAAAGCCAACAGAGACCACTCCCACTGCCTCTAATGCTAGTTACATCTTCTTTTAAGGACTCAGCTTTTAAAGGCATTGAAATTCAATGGAAATTGCAGATATTCAGTACTATTTCCATTCCACATTCCAACATCTGAGCTCACAAACAATTCGCAAGAGAGTCTTCATCAACTCGTGCTGTTTCAACAGTTCTGGAAATCACAGAAAAGTAACTAGCAAACTAATTAAACTCCATTACTGTAAAGGAAGAGTTTAAAGAGGTTTTGGGTTTGTTTTAGATGGTCATCCCCCAGGTAAGAAGCAGAGTGCAGCTCTGACATGCAAGAAGTAGAACAGACAAGGCCTGTGACGGTCACAGTTTATCTGTTCTCCCTTGCTGCAAAGATGACAACACTGAAAACTAAACGCGCTCTAGTCTTCGTTTCTGCTACTGCGTTTTGTGAGGGACAGAAGAAAACAAAGGCTTCTCCAGCCTACCTTTCCCCCAGCATTTTGCAAAACAGGGAGTAGAAAGACCTTCAAAACAAACCAGGATCTGCAAGCATCCTGCTGTAGCTGCAGGATCCACAGCCTTTCGTGAAACGTCCTCTCCTCACAATGTGCACAAGCCACCTACCAAGTGATCTACAAAACTCTGCAGCATGCTGGACAGGCAGCCATCCGAAGTAGAAACAGAGGAGAATTAAAGGTTTTTAACCCACCCTTCTGTTGAAGTGAGGTGCCTTGGTGTGGGGCTGAAAGGAAGCTGCTCCATCATGCCACAATTTTAAGACTTGTACCATCCCAACTGGAACAAGGTACCTACAGCCTTTAGTCCAAGCACTGGGCAGCACCAAGTCCCTCAAGGAAAAGGACAGGCAGAGGAGACGACCCTGATGGCTTCACGGTCACTGTCTTCCTTTTACCTGCCAGCTCTCTAGTCCAACACCTCTAAATCACGAGACTTTTAAACAACCTGCAGCTTGAACCTGCCTCATAGACATCCAGAACCTCGGAGTGCCCTATACCACCCAGCAAGTCACTGGATACCCCGTGGTCAGGAAAGCTAACCCTTGGGAAAGGTTGTCCCCATGAAGCTTTTATTTCACGTTGAATTAAAGTAAGACTGGAGGGAGCTTCACACTCCAGCAAAGGCCTGAACAACATACCTACGTTTCAGTTTCCACCCTGGGTTACTAGCCAGACTGTTTATAAAACAATTTTAAAATGCCAGCTTTTTATGTATTACAGTTTTATTAATCTTGAATGATACATCATATGTGATGGACGCATAAAAGGGTTACAGAAACATGGTTTGCATTTTAAAATGCTTTAGTGAAAACAAATGAATTATCTCTATTAAGTGAATTGAACCTTGCTGTGTCCTCCACTGAAAGACTTCAGTATTAGAGAATCTCTTTCCTCATTGTTCTTTTTTTTCCACCTTATGTTAGGCGAGGAAAACAAGCGTTTCTGCATTTACAGCTCCCAAATGGTTTCTCAGTTTTGAATTAAATAGTCTGTGATCTGAACTATCTGAATATACTGAGATGAAGAAAATATCCTCTATGCACATGCCGAAGAGGCTACTTCTGTCAAAAGCTGGTATACTACTTCATCAGATTCTGGTTCCATGCGTTCAGTCAAGAGTGTCTACCGCCACTTCGCTGGCTTGACTTTATTTGAGATATTGGCAGCAAAAATACATTGCCTAGGTTCTGTTTAAGTACATGACAAGAAATGTAGGCATCACATCAGACGGCCTAGGCTGAAGAAAAAGGTATTTATATATTTTAACCTATTCACATAGAAAACATTTTTAGCAAAACCCAAAATTTTGAATCTTGGTTATAAACTCAAGTTTATAAAAGAGCACAATTGCAAAGAGACGGCGGAGATGCTTCACGGCTGGGGTTTTTTTTTATTTTTTATTAGCTAACTTAGCCAACAATCGGCTTTTATTCTTATCAAAGATACAGATGCTTCCATTTGCTATTAAACGTATCTGTTTTCCCGCAAACTAGACATCGCTTCCAGGCTCCAGATAAGCGGCGAGTCTGGCCCTTTAGCATCCTGAAGTACAGGAATTTTAACACCTTCTTGCAGCAGTATTTAAATTGATCATCAGTGTAAACAAATACAATCTAAATGGACTGTCCTGACAGGGAATAAGCTCTCTGGAGGTAGAGACTATCTCCTGCCTGCATACTTGTTCGGTGTTTAACGCATTGGGGCCGCAGCTCCAGCAATGCTCTCAAACTGCAACCACCGTCGCCCTAACCTTCATCTCAACTATTTCATCAGCTATTTATACGCAAACTTAACCCATTTAAGCAATCAAAGACCCAAAAAAGACCCGGATCTCAGTTTTCCAGTTGTACAAGCCCCAGGGGTGAGGGGAGGGTTGTACTTAAACAAGTTAGGCGTTCCAAACCCAAGGTTTTATGGTGGAAGGGGAGGTTGGGAGGAGAGAAAGAGGGATGATCTTTCCATAGCACTGCAATGCCACAGGAAAGCACCACGTTTAATGTAATCAAGCTCTACATTGCAGCCATATGGAAACAATTTCAGTCAATAAACAACTCCTGCAAGAAGACAGCAGAGGAACAGAAAAATCAGATACCGATTTAGCTAGGAGGCAGGAAAGCCGCTAGCTGAGCTCAGAGGCTTGCATTATAAGAAATATTTATCCCCAGCAAACGACTGCACATTTTTGAGTCTCTTTTTACTCGCCTTAGACTTCCAGAGTGCCACACCTCAAGACTGCAAGCCGTCCAAATGGCGTACCTTCTTTTACAGTATCTTTCCCAACCCCCAAGATCCTGTGCCTCAGTCCTCTTCCCTTTCTTCCCCCTTCCAAATCTCTCCTCAAAGCCTATCTCAATGGCAGGTTTCCCATTTGATAGCCAGAAAGGAAGCAGACATCCCAGACTTCAGATACACGCTGACCTCTTTGCATTTTATCTGCCTGGAATTTGCAGGTTTCAAAGCATGGACTTTCTCATGAAGCGAGTCCTTTTCAAAGGCGTACCTTAAGAAAACAAACAAAAACCCCACCACGCTTCTTACCCACAGTGGCATTTCAATGAGGCTTGGCTTCAAGATACTGTATTTCAGTGTCCTAAAAAGCAAGGGCAAAAATACTACCGAGACATTCGTGTACACTGCTGATTACAGCTGCAACATGGAGTAAAGACTAAATCAGTTTGGGACAGGAAAAGGGAAATTCAAGGGAACGGCCAGCAAGTGAAGGCAGCTGCCTTTTTAACAGAAGGTAAGAAGGCACATTTCTACGAATAAAACACAATTTACATGAGTGTGGCAAGGGAGTGACACCAATATTTATCAGAATTATGCGCATGAAATGAACTCAAGTATAATTCAAAAGTGTCTTCAGAAGTAGCTGCTTGCAAAGGCTGGAAGGGTCTTCACTTCCATGATGCTACGCCATCCCAGCAGATACACCACGGCCGCCCCAAAAGCGTTGCGGTTTTATCCTTGCAGTCAATTCACGAACAAAAGGTCTTGGAACGTTCCCCTTACTAACCAAAGTGCAAGATTCCACACTCACACACAAAAAGGCAATAATGTTTTTAAAACTAACTTTCTAGTGGAAGGGAGAGCCAGAATTCCTGTGAACAGTTCTCCGTTAAGACATGGGGAACATGCTCTGTTCACACAAAGTACCTTCCAATTGATCAGTAATAAAAGATGATTTTCAGTAAATCCATTAAGAGTGATACATTTGAAATCAGCCTACAAAACATGCACTGATTTTGCTTTTTGCAAAACATGCAAAAAGCTGATTAAGCAGGCTTTTTGCAGTCTTGTAGGGTGGGCTTGGTGGGGTTTTTTTATCTTTTTTTAAATGAGGGACTCTAGAAAATGAGGGCAAAACCCCAGGCCAGGTGGCTATTCATATTGTGCTCATGCTCAACAAGGGGATGGAGCAAATCTGGAGAGCTGTAAGGTGGTCAGCTGGGTATCATTCCAGGCAAACCAACAGGGGGGAAAAAAAGCATTAAAAAAATATTTCCCCAGTAAGGAACTGGAGAACTGGGACATTGGTAGTGCATGTTTTAATGGCAAATGCCTTGATAAAGAACTAACTTTGAGATTACAAATGTAGTTGAACAGAAGAAAATACGCGTACAGAGCGTACTTTGGTTCTAGTGGAAATTCACATCGGCTGCTCTGTATCGACTGGTACTTTCTGCGAGCTGTCAGTTAGCCAGTTCTCAATCTCCTTCCTGGGATTGCATCATACTAATTTTTTTGTCACTAAATTTAAGGTCTGATGCAGTTCAACATTTTTATCACTGCAGATAAAAATCTGAGGCTGACACCAGGACTACAGGAACAGTACATTATTATGAGGGAAGGAGAGCAAAAGAAAGAAGTCTGAATACCTACCTTAACTTAGCTCAGGAAAGCAAAACGCATCTGAACACAAAGGCAAATTTATAATCTAAGAAAAGCAGACTGTAACTACTAAATGGCAGACTTTACTAGAAAGAATCTCAGTGTTGGGAGCAGCAAGGCTCACAAATAGGATTTCCCTATGTAAAAAAGCTACTGTGAACCTTTCAAACGGCTGCGTAGCAAAAAAGGCCATCACACCTCAGTAGTCAGTATGGATCAGACACCGGCCGAAACGGTCACCATTTTTGCTTTCCACAACGTTAAAAACAAACAGAGACCATGAAGAATCACCGGATGATCTGAGTGCTGTAGAAAATGCCTCAGAGTGAGACTTAAAAGCTCAACTCTGTTTCCTTATCAATCGAATAACTTGATTACAGAGTGTAAGTACCTCCATGGCAAGAAAGTACTGGATACTAAAGGGCTCTAATCTTGTCAGGAAAGTCGTAACAAGAACCAGCGGCACAACTTAGACAAATCCAAATTAGAAATCAGCCACTTACTTTTAACAGTGAGATGGCACAAACTACCAAGAGAAGTGATGAGTCTGAAATTACCAGTGATGGACACTCAAGGCTGGAAAGCTTTCAAATTGTTTTTAGCCAAACATCAGTTACCAGTCTCAGTTTCAGAGTAAATGATTAAAATTTAAAGGCTTGTGATATAAAGCATATAAAACATATCAGAGAAGGCAATTTAATTGTCTGTTCTCGCCTTAAATTTTATGAATCTCCAATATGTTAACATCATTCTACTTCCATGGACGAGGAAATTAGGGAGGAAGAAGTTTTGACTTCAGCAAGTTCCCTTTTTCAGCCTGCTGTACTTACCACTCTACAGCACCACTCCATCAAACAGATGGAGCGCCCACGAAATGCAGAGAGTCAGAGGACGATCGACCACGATGGCTGGAAACCACGCGTAAAACAACTTGGCTGAGAAAACTGCGATCAACTACTTACCTCTCCCATCTGTGGCATGAAAAATCAGTATTAGCTTAAATAGCTCGTTCTCATTCTGTGTAAATACTCTCATGACATTCATGTTTATACTACCGAGAGCAGCAGCATGCACTACCATCCAGCCAAGAATCTTCAAATATTTTATGAATGTGAAAGCACCTCAACAGCCCTGGAAGGATTATTTTCCTATTACAGCCTGGAACACAGGGAAGTCAAGAAGTTTGCCCTGGGTCATAAAGTAAGACCAACGGCAGAGCCTAGAAACGAGAGCCCAGCGTGATCTCATTGCCAGGAAGAACTTTCCTTTTCAACGCTTGAGTACTACTTACATGTCAGAGCTGCTGCACACCCAGTTGCTCAGACTCCAAAACCCCACCAGTTCAATCACAAAGAGATTTCTAGTGAAAGCTGACATTGTAATCAGAGAATTTGATCATGGCAGAGAAACTGTCCAAAATAAAGGTCAGAATAAATATCCAAGTAGAAACAGCGCCTGTATTTTATGAACTAACTAAATGCTTTCTGCTTCCATTAGTATTACAGTACCAGTGGAAGAACAAAAAGCAGATTCAGTGCTTGCTTCAGAGCTCGTAAGAAACGGGCAGCTCAAAATGCAGGAAATGACTATATGCTACACTTCCCAATTGATAGGGCATAGGCTTATCAGAAGAACAAAACCAGCTGTTCACAAGGCTCACTCAAAGAGCAGCCTACAGTATTGTTCCAGCAGTTGTTTTACTGCTGAACATTCAATTTTTTAATTTTTTTTTTTAAGAACATGAAAAGAAAATAAGGCTTCTTAAATATTTAAAGTTCAAAAGTGGGGAGAAAACCAGGAGTTCAAGGCAAGTGAGATTCACCTGGGGGTAGAGCCAAACATAATTAACATATTTTGTATAGCTGGCTTGTAAATTACTTCCTCAGCCCAATGTTAAGACCTCATCTACTACCTCAGCAGTGAATGGGGTTCACATAAATTTAATATAGCCTAAACAGACATCTTATATATATGGAGAACAGAAGAATACCACCTCTATGCATGAAGCAGGTAATAAAATTTGTTTCCTCAGGCTACAAGAAACTCTTCAGCAGACCTGGAAACAACACTCCGCCCATCGGGCAAATAAATAGTGACTGGAAGAAGCACTCGCAGCCATATACACAAAGTCAGGCCTTCATCAAGCTGTGCTACAGAAGTCATTTGGGTGGATACACACACACAACCTCACCAAGGGCCCCGCTTGGTAATAAGTTTCAGGCTAGTAATTGCACAGAAACCAACCTGAAATGATGAAGTAAACACGCACAGAGGAATTCTGTAAGTGAAAGAGTTAACTGACCTTCCACACCTTCTGGTTGGCTGCACAGGAAAGATAAAGCAGAACACGCTTTGTCAGGAGCACAGTTTTAGGAGCAGTCTTTAACTCCAGCACGCAGCTTTGATTAAGAACTGGGAAAGGGAAATCTGCATACAGACGGTTAGAATCACCAGTTACAGGTTGTTTCCTTCACTCTTAAAAAAGCGCATCAAAACAGTAACTGTTCAACCTGTTGGCATCTACATTAACACAGTCCAAACAAATAACACACACGCGTGCGCATTCCTCAGATAGGAATTTTTCAGTGTGGGACTTCAAAAATCTATGAAACAAAGCAGAAGAAAAGCTATGCAAGAAAAAGGGGCATCCTTTACAGTCTTGTGAAAGTGTTTATCCCATTAGTGCTTTTGGCCGGGGTGGGGGGGCGGTGGGAATCTAATAGGGTAAAAGCAATAAAAATAACTGAATAAGTAAGGAGGACGTGTCAAACCACAGACGTCAACAGAACATGGGAAATCCTCCCGTTGCTGTTAAAAAAAAAATTTAAAAAAAATCTCATTGACTTGGGTATTCTTACCGAGCACATCAGATGATTAGCCAATAAATTCCTTATATAGTTAATATATATTAATATATCACAGATTTAAAAGCGCAATAGGTGGGGAATAGACACAGCTGTGTTCAACTGCCACCGATTCAGTATGTGACCTTGAGTGAGTCACTTGGCCCTCCTGCCTCAGTTTCTCCATTTGTAAAACACTGGTACCTCTGTAAAGCACTTAAAGATTTACAAACGAAGGTACAAAGTATTCTGTTATCGTAGAGCAGTAAAGGAGGAGGACAGCGGCTCGGCCATAATGAATCAAATGTGAACCATCGGAGCCGTACTCCACTACCACAGCACACCAGTTACGGCCATAAATCGATCACTTCTGATTAGGTTAGGCTTTACAATGCAGTAATTGCGATAGCAGCAGTTTCAAAACTGTGAAACGAGCACTTTGCTCAGCAGCGTATTATGCAGGGAAACTGCGTGAATAACAAGCTCTTGGTAAACCTGACTGCAACCACAAAGAACAGAAGCACCCCAAACACAATATACTTTTTAAGTTTATCTATCATAAAAGCTTCTCCACGCACTTCTCTAGTCACAAGTCACAGGTTGACCCTGTACAAGCGCCTAGCCGGGTGGGAGGAGAGGGGACAGAAATCAAACGACACCACTTTTAAAGAAATATGAGATTTCAAGCACATAGCAGACACAAGAAAGCATGTTTCTCACAGTTTGAGGATGAAATTTTCAGTTGGCCAGCAACTACAAAGCTGATTCTCTACTTCTTGCTGTGGACCACATGACTGCCTCAATACATAAGAACATTTTATGTGCCAACTTGCAATGAAGACCACATAGTTAATAGTTTGCAACCTCCTTTCCCCCAGAAGATCTTCAGAGTTGAGTAATAAAATTCCTCACATGATTTCAATGAGAGGGTTCACTTGTCAGAGGCTGTTTCAAGATAGTATCATATGTCAGGGAGGTGCTGTTCAGCCCAAGCTTTCCAACCCTGCTTTCAAGGCTTGACCGAAAATGAAAAAAAACAAACCAACTTAAGGCTATAAAGTTTGAAACTGGGAGAAAGAAAAATAATCTCCAGGCGTTATTTTTAAAATGTGGAAGTTCGCCAATTAATGAGGGGAGGAAGAAGAACTCTGATTACAGCCCGAACAATCCCTCGAGATCACAAACTGATTACTAGTTCTGCCAGACTCCATGTAGGAACCTGGGCAAGTTAATCCCTCTACACCTTGGTCTGCCACCTGCGAAATGAAAAATAACGCTTCCTTTTCATATCCTGTTATTCTTGCTTGCATTGTTCCCCAAATTAAAAGCATTTGTCAAAACGCTTATCTTTAGCATTAACACTGGAAATTGCATTCATAGCTAAACACGTAAGCCGCCTGCGTGACTGAGTGCTCAAATATGAACTCTTAGTACACTTTGCTAACCAGCCATCCTAATTTTATACATGTCAGAAGGGAGATTTAGTCAATACAGGAATATTAGAATGCTAAAATACAGTTTATTAGTAATCTTATGTATAAAGCCAACTTTAGGGATATAATTCAGACTCCCAAAAAATCCAACTTCTCATTATCTCCTAAAAATCCCACTATAATCAAGGCATTGGTCTCACCTCATTGATAACCCACAAGATACTATTATCAAGCATAGGTATAATTAAAGCCCAATCCCACGAGGACACGTATGTCGATCCAATGCCTGTTCCGTTAAAATCAGTAGAAAATGAAATCGACTTTAGCGACTTCAGAAGTGTCAAAGCTGCACAAAGTTATCGGTAGGAGAAACGAAGGCGTGTTTTTCTGCAGTAGGATTCTTAAATTGACAGCATCCCTTTGAGTGTCTGATGTCAAATCCTAAAATTTGCAGAAGGTGAAAAATATTCGCCACAGATCCCAACTCTGCAACTTGTCATTCTGTAGTGACCCTAAAAGCTCTGGACCAAAAATCCCCATAAAGCACGAGTTGCTTTCTTTAGATTAAAATGTGCTGTTATTTCATACAAAACGATTTATTTTCTAACGTATGCAACCAAACATCTTCAGAGAACCCTTTACAAAAGGGGCAATACAGCATTCTTCCTTTCTCGTGTTTCAGTTCCGTTAATTCTTTCAAGCCCCCTCTCAAACATTATATCCTTAAGACCCGAATTTCACCACTGCCCCTCTGACGTCCAACAAAAAAAAAGAGCAGTCCCAAAAGTTAACGATGGAACAATTCTTGAAATTCATGCTTATGAAAAATAAAATAAAAATCATTTCAAAAGCAAATGTCAGAACCCCGCTGTTTTCCCAGCCCAAGATACCGATGAAAAAAACATATCAAACATTTCCATGAACTTACGGCTTATCACTTTTAAGTAAACATTTCAGAATCGTTTAATTTTCAAAACACTGGACAGCCACGAACTTTTAATATTCCTTTAAAAGAGTCCAGTAAGACCCACACAGAAACTGCCTTACAAGTGAGCTTTCTGCAGCTGACAGTGGTTACTAATGCTGTTGAATTATCAGAATCACAATGCCAGAGATGCACGTTTTTCTAGAAAGGTCAACAAATAGAAAGGAATCGCTCAAGACCTCTCAGTAAAGTAGTTCTAGAGATAAGCAGGCCTCATCCACACAGGATTTTCTGCAAGATTTCCTTACCGCCCATTAAAAATCCTGCAGTTTCACCTGTGGTAGCATTCCTATCACACAGCTGGCAGTCTGCATACCACAACGTCGTCTAGACCTGCTCGGAACAGAGCTGGATGACACAGGAGTAAAAATGCTGATGCCTGTTCTGGTGCTTGCACTGGTGCTAAAGGAACGACAGGAGGAAGAACAGACATCGCTGAGTAAAACCCAAGTTCCTTGTTCCTAGTCTCATGCCCAGGCTCGTCAGGCAATTCTGTCAACCACACAGAAAAAGTTGTGGCTGTCGTGGGGGCTAAAGAAGAATCTTCACACGAGGAAAAAGAGCCTTACCAAACCCCAGGTTTCAGATGCAGGATCAAACCCTGCTCTTTCGCAGAGCCCGGCGCTCGCAGAACACGCAGGTAACAAACGCATCCCTACCCAGATAACACAGTCCATCCCTTTCTCACTTCTCCCCTACTTCCCTCCCCCATCCCCATCTTGGAGATGTTTCCTTAGCAATTTGGAAGAGAAATGGCAAAAAGGGAGATGCAAAACGCAGAAATAAATTAAGTTTGTTCTCTGCTGTTGACGGATTTGGCCCTAGCATGATGGGAGCAAAAAAAAAAAATGTTAAGAGTGATAAATCCATATATACCTACTCCAAACTACACCCGCCATCCCAAGGGACATGGTATAATGGTAAATAAATATAGATGCAGTTCCTACTAATGAGGCAGGGTACAGCAAGGCCAAAGAAAATGCAATCATCTCGGGGAAAAAAACTGCACAGGACTCCTCCTTTCCCATCCATGGAGGAAATCAAATGCCAGCTGCACCATCCCAGGAAGGAAGCAGAGTCTGTACCTGATGAGCCCTGCAGAAATGAGCTAGTCATATCACGGGACGCAAGCAGGCACTTCAGGGTTTTGCCAGGCCACAAAATCGTCTGCAGAGCACAAATCCCTTCTCTCCGATAACATATATTTTACACGGTATCATTCATGCAAATTGTATATTTTTCCCCCCCACCACCAGTTTCCTTTTCCTCCATCCCCATCAGTTTGAAGCAGGGGCACGTAGCGAGCGTCTATCGGATCTGCTCCGATCGGTGCTCCCAAACGGCTGCCCTGGCCATCAGCTTAACGCTTTCCTCCCTACAAAGTTTAAATCTTTCCAGCTTTTGTTCATATACATTCCGTACTTAAAAGCCACTTATCCGTACTCCCAGTGTTCCTCGAGCAGCAGAAGAAATTGAGATATACCCGAGTCCACAGACAAACGGCAAACATGCTCATAGTCTTCATTTCCTCTTCCTTCTTCCCTCCCCACACCCAAAAAAAAAANAAAAAAAAAAAAGGCATTTTTTTGTCCCTAACACCAAGGGACTGGGAAAAACAGCACACACGACCAAGGGCTTTTTTTCAGACCTATCGCAAAGAGAGAAAAAAATGCTTTCCCGGAGAAGTGCTCTGCAAACATACCAAGAAACACTCTTAGAACAACTAAGAGGGGGGGAAAAAAAAAAAACCAAAAAACCAACATCAGGCAAAACTGAGGTCGAAGAACTCGGCTCGGTCTGTCTCGCGTGTGTATTTTGCACCTAAAAACCACTCGCCTCTTGTTTTGTTTTAAGCCCGAAGCACAGGGAGAGAGTCCGGCGGCGCTCCCTGACGCTGCCTCCACCGCTCCTGGGGTCACAC
>VZSF01006597.1:0-169699 GCA_013398295.1 Chionis minor
GGGCCAGGACGAGCCGGAGGGGACATTCCCGGCCGGAATGAGGGAATAATGAGGGAATGAGCCTGAGGGCGGCTCAGCGAGGCCGAGAGGCCGAGGCAGCGGGGGGTCTCCACAGAAACTCGGCGGCGACGTGGAGCAACCCCCCCTTTCCATCCCCCTTCCATCCCCTCCCCGGTCCGAAAATATTTGTGCCAGGTTCATCTCTGACCTAACAAACTCTTGAAGCGTAGGAGCGGGTGCCCTTCCCTACCGGAGACCCCCTGCTATCCCGTTGTCCAATTTTTCCCTTGTCCTGGCCAGGAAAAAGAACACCTTCTCCTCAGGCTGGGCCACGCGCAAGGCCCCGTCCTCGCCTCCGCCATTTGCCACGGGCCACCCGCCGCCCCTCCACGGCCCCACTCCGGGCGAGGGTGCAATTAGCACGCTGCGACTCGTTAATGTCACCTCTTCGATACGCCACAGCTCAACATGCGGCCCCCGAGGAAACGGGGAACCCCTTGGCCCTGCTCGCAGTAAGCACTCCCTGCAAACTCGCTGTCAAAGACCACATTTTTTTTTTTGTAGCTCAGGCGTGCGTTTTGGTTTTTTTTTATTATTCCCAATTACTTAACGTCTCCCAGCCTTAATTGTGCTGACTGCATGGGGCAGGGTGCGTAATATTTAATTTTCATGACTTACATAAACCGGGGATGCATAAAGTAGCGTGTGAGCGGCATGTAAAAATGCACGTTGTGTTGCATAAGCGTAATTGTTTTCTGTTTCTTGACACGCTGTTAACCATATATTCCAAAACAATTTTTTTTTTTTTTTTCCCCCTGCAAACTTCTTTCTCTGCAGCTGATGAATAAATAAACCACGGAGCATACCAGGCTTAAGAAAGAGGAAAACCACAGAAGGCAAAATGGAAGAACCGGACACATCTACGCACTATGAAAAGGCAATATGAATCTTGAACCTAACAAAAATACTCAAGACTGCAAGCTCTAAAGAAAATAAAACCCCAACATTAATCTTTTATTCTAGAATGCTGTTATCGATACGTATTTATTTTTAGGCTAATTCAGACCAACGACTGAAAAGCTGGCAGGACCACAGCCACGCACAACTCACTAAATGAACCATCCTCTGGTGAGGATTCCTAAAGTCTGCTCAAAGAACAATGGTATTGTTTGACATACTACTGATGTTTATAAATGTTGTAGTGATGTGGCTAGCGGTGTGAAAAAATGTGGCAAAATTACTCCCTTCGTTAGCCAAATGGTAAACGATAAAGCTACCTACCGACGACAGCCTACACCTACTTTTGACAGTAAAACAACATCCATTATATCACAACTGAATGTATGTGGTATTGCTTAAAAAAACGTTAAAGTTTATTCCGCAGAAGAAACAAAACATACCTATATTTATAGTAGTAGGAAAGTCTAATGACTTGTGGTAAGAGAAAAGACTTTACTGGAAATTGTATGCGACCCTAACACAACTGAAAACACCGAGATCGCAAGATGTGAGCGTAGTTAAAACTTCTAAAATGCACTTTGTTACCCAAAGATTTGTGGCAGCGTAGGCTACCTAATGTTTTGACGTTATTCCCTTTAAAATAACTGAAACCCCCACTTTTGGGGGGTCCTTTTGTTGCGTGCCGTTGTGGCTAAGCCTGGTCCTTACCTCGCCCTGACATTTTTGAGCTGTTCCGGCAATGTCCAGGCATGTCCAGACGGGTCCAGATATTTCTCCATTGTATTTCGTCATGTGATTTTTGCTTGAGCGTTGTTAACTGTCCGCCTTTAGCTGAACCGAGAGTCAGAAACGGTAGTTTTCCATCAAACAAGACGTTTTCGTTTTCAAAATCCGATTTTCTGTAACGCGAGCGAGGGGGTGGGGGGCAAAAAACCCCGAAATTCAAGGAAGCAGACCCACCCTCTGAGGTTCTTACTCAACTCCAAATATTTAACCCATAATAAATAAACGCGTCCTCGAGTCTTGGCAGGGGAGAAATGAGTGTCAGTGGAGAGCCTGATGTGCTGTCCAGACGTGCGCTCTCTTTGCCCGGGACAAGGGCTGATCTTTGTGGCACTGGGACAAAAGCTCCTCCACGGAGGTTGGGGACACGCTCTCCTTCCTGGCGTTTGTGAGGGTCTACCTTGAGCGGGTCCCTGCTGGACGGGGTGGCCTTTGTGAGTCCTGTTCCTTGCTGTGTCCCTTGGCAATGTGTAGGGAGTCGTGGCCCTTGAGCGAGAGCTTTCCCCTGAAGAAAGCACCCAGAAGTCACCTTAAAATCTCTCTGTGACTCTTATTCCGCCTGTTTCCATTTCAGGAATCACGTAGTTGGAGAAACCCCCAAGGTACCGATCCCTCGCTTCCACTGGTTTGTTTCTCATGCAGCACCCAAGGACTTTTTCTTTTTTTTTTTTAAAAATAAATTTATGGGACCTCTGAACACTGGAGAGCAATATCCTGCCCTCAAAGCCTTGCCCTCTCTCTTGGCACAGAAATTGGAGCGAGGGGGTCTTCCGTACTTCATGAGATACGTTCGTTAACCAGGCGGCAGGATCGTCAACAAGCTGCCGTGTGAGTTCTCTCCACTCCGTTTCGCAGGTACTTGGCTTACAAAATTGTTATGAAAATCCGCCATCCAGCCAAGCCAAACAAACAACACCCCCAATATTATTTTACATGCGTGTCAAAAGAAATAACTTGCCGCAGGCAAAAGCTAGGCGAAGGAATTTTACGAGGCTGCGTCTGATCCTCCCTCTCCCCTCCCTCCGACAGTTAAAGAAATGTTTGTATGATGAAAGGGGTAAGGGAGCAGAGGACAGCTGGTTAGGAATTAATGAAATGTTTGAGCATTATCATGCGATAATGGATTTAGCTGACTGTTTGCCAGCGTTCAGATCTAGTGCGAGCTGCTTTATGTGAAACGCGGGGATTCCTAGATTATCCAAACCTCCCCAGACGGCCGCTGCTCCTAAATCCTCTGGAAGCTGTGACTTTAAGAAAAGGTAATTCTTCATCTGGATGGACAAAAGCCCACGGGATTGTTTTGACTTGCTGTCAGATTTTAATGATGTTTGACACAGCCAACTCCTAGAGGTGTCTCCTAATCATGGAGTGGTCATGGCTTTGGGAAGCCTGCGGCTAGACTTGAAGCAAAGCTGAGCACCCAGCAGCCCAGGTGAGGTCTCCTGGCCAGGACACTTGTAAACAGGACATGAAAAATGAGTCTTGGCTTTGGCGCATTTGGCCTCTAACTTCTCCCCAGGGTATCTCTCGCAAAGGGTGAGATACCTGATGGGAGACCCGTGCTCTGGGCTTGAAACTGCTGTTTAGCCTTTTTCCCACCCTCCCCCAACACATGCTGTCATTAAGCTGGAAATTTAATGGCTCTGTAAAATAGCCTATGTCCCTTGATGCTGCTTTCCCTCCCTTCACCCCCCCCAAAAAAAGCACATTGGGATGCTTCTGGTGTCTGCCTCTTGGATGGGGGCTGTAGATTTGCGGAGAGCTGACCGCAGATATTTTGTCTGGATGCAGGCAAGTCATGGGCGAGTTTGTCACTGGGACCCGGACAGGCAGATTTGCGGGTCAATTTAGGTTGCCCTGGGGTAGCCAAAATTGAGTTTGAATCCTGAAAGCCAAATGGCTTCAGACAGGACCTGCAGGTATAGAGCGTGACCCAGCTCTTTGCCCTGTCTCATGCCCAAAATTTACCCAGCTGGAGCCAGCTGGCTCCTGTCACCCTACGGCTATGTCAACAGCCCTAAGCAAACGAGGTGGTGTGGGTGTAGGGTCTCTTTGCCTTTCTCCTGGGCTGAAATCGGGAGTAAAAGCGGGATCTCCACCTTCCCACGCCATCCCCGTATGGAAAATAAGCGGCTCGTGGAGCAGACGCGAGCTGATAGCAGTTACGTTGGCTGTGAGACGCGTTTGCTGCTGCTGCCACTTGTGAGGTCTCATCATGAGTTCGTGCCTTGAACAATGAGAGTTCCCTATCATTATTTTCCTGGTTTGCACAGCTAAAAAGTGGTAATAACGGCTGCAAAAATTATCCTGCCTCTTGAATTTATGTGGTCTATAATTATCTTCACAATAAAACTGTGAGGAATTAAGCTCCAGCATGGTTTATAGTTGACAGGGGATGACTTGACAGCCCTTCAAGAACTGTGGCTTTCGCTCCTCCCTTAAGTTCCAAGAGCAGTTAAAGTGCTGCTAGAGAGCGTTTGAGAACTGCTGGGCTTGTTCGCTTCACTCACTCCTTCCCTTGCAATGGAGAGACCAGAATCTCTCTTTTTTTATGCCATTTGCTCTTTCTGTTTCTCTCCACTTGGGCAATGAGCTGCGATTAGTCAGTTTTCCTTCCGAGCTGCCTCGGATTAAACCATGACTATGATGTTTATGAGGTTTCCATCCCTGCACGGAGATGTTTGTACTTTGGTCTCTCTATTTTTGCTCAAATTGAAAAAAAGGATACGTTTTCATTGTGTTGGCTGCGCAAAACAACCAAAACCCTGACCCAGAGCCTGAAGTACAGGAAGGTGTTTAATTCTGAGATGATTTTCAAGTGCCTTCGTTCACATTAGGCTTACCCTGGTGAAAGCTGGCTGGTATTATTGCCAGTTTACGCTGGTAAACACACAGAAAAAAGACCCGTTAGTTTTCTGGCTGCACAGGCTCCTGCAACCTTCCGCAAAGACCAACTTTACTGAAGTTTCACCTGAGAGATCTCGGTGCCTTAACGCTGTCTCATAACAACACACCATTTCACGGATTAATTTATAGATGACAGCCAGCTGGCGCAGAATAAAATAGGGTATTTTATCCGGTCACAACACAAATGCTTAATCTATAGCTCTAGACACTAAAAATGACCTCTAGTTAACTGCGCCTTTATTTATTTATTAGTTATTTATTCAAGCCGCCTTCTTGTTTTGCAGCCTTTCAGCTACAGCTGGATTTAAGCTGGTGCAGGTGTTATTGGGCACGTCTGTTTTGATCACCCAGGTGGGACCTGAAGCCTCTACAACCTTCCTGGAGGACTCTCTTTACTCTTTGCTCTGCTAAGGCCTGTTACAACCACGTGCTGTGATTTATCTCATCTCTCCCCTTGCCTAATCGGTCACGTACCTAATTGGTGTTTACAATATTCCGGGTCCCAGCATAGACAGGATTTCAAATTGTTTAGCCCTGTGTCATGAAAACTGCCATCTGCAAAAAAAACCAGCGGTGTTGACTGTATTTTTGGAAAATCCTAGGAAACAACTTGAGGAGCTACACCTAAGCTAATGACTTCTGCAGCGATGACTCAGTGTTAGCAGAGGTCCACGAGCGGTCGCGAAAATAGACACTGTTGTGCTGATTATATTCAGGTTTTTTTTTTTTTTACGTTCCCCTGAAAACATGAGTAACGCTCACCTGGGTGATGGAAAAGCGGGTTGGATTGGCACTGGTTGGCAATGGGATGGAAAATTAGTATGTAAAGAACCTAGTGATTAAGATAATAAAAACAATGTTAAGAATCTTAGGTGAAGCCAAGTTTTATAGCCCTCGAGCTTTTAATTGTGAAATTGTTGGCTCTCGTTTTGCTTCTGAAATAGAAATCTATTTAAATGACTTAAGCAACCCAAGTTTCAAGAATAACCCCGAGCAGACTGTTGTAGTTGTGACGGAGAAACTGAAATGAATTGGGTGAATACTTTCTATTCTAATTGCTTGAATTTCCAAACACAACCAAACAACTGCAGACCCCAAAGTGTTTCATTTGAAAGTAATTTTAAACTTTGAGGGGAAAAAACCAAAATGCATGTCCAAAGTCCACAGTTGACTGGAGTGGAAACTAAAATCCCCGGCAAAGTACCAAGATGTTTTTAATCACGCGCCCCCCTAAAAGTTGGGTGAAAACTGACAAATTCACAGTTTTTGGAGTTAACTCAAAACAGTTGTGTTCACCAGTTTTTCCCTTTTCCTAGAAGTGAGTATCACCCCAGCCACCAATTTTCATGCAGCGTTTGATTTGGGGAAGTCCCTCTACCTGAAGCGCAGTGTCGATACTGCATGCGGCTCTTCTTGGGCTCCAGTTTCACTTTACAGCTAAAATGATTTAAAAGCCAGTTGGTCCCAAAAGGAGCAACTTTTCCTTTCTTTTTCATCTGTTAATCGTATATGCTGAGGATGAGTCCGTTCATCGAGCTGATTTGGTGGGAAAACCTCCATAGGAAAGGAATAGTTTTTTGTTGAATAAACCTCGTTGTGTGGACTCACGCACCAGTCCTAAACCTTGTCCCAGCTTCTGGAGGTTGGCAGATAATGGTCGGGCCCTTTCGCATAATATTGTCACTCCCAGGGTAAGTCACTCCCCAGTTTTCGCTTCTGACGCCTATAAAAACAGCTGTACTGTCCAGTTCCTTCTCCAGCCGTTTCATCATTGAGGTGCTGGAGTGTGTCCAGAGAAGGGCAACGGAGCTGGTGAGGGCTCTGGAGAACAAGTCTTGTGAGGAGCAGCTGAGAGAGTTGGGATTGTTTAGCCTGGAGAAGAGAAGGTTGAGGGGAGACCTTCTCACTCTCTACAACTCCCTGAAAGGANCTTCAAACACTTCCCACATCTTCCCAGAGCTACGAGGCAACCTGCTGGAGGGGGACCCGGAGGTGGCACTGCTCCTTTGTAGAGCTGTGTGTGTGAACGCTGTGCCAACAGCAAAGAGACCAGGAAAATAATAGACGTGTGCTTTCATGCTGCTCTTCTTACTTGGGCAATCCCATCAGTTCAGCAGCTTCTTTTCTTATTTTTAAAGGCAGCCTGGCGACTAAGCTCCTAACTTAAGTACCTCAAAGACTCAGGGCTGCTTCGGTAGGGCCAAAAGTTTTGTATTCCTGATTTTTTTTTTTCCCCTCCTATTATTAGCGAATAAAACGCAGCAGGGAATGTTTTCTGAATATGTCAGAATAGGTATCCTTTCTCCCTGAATGGCTTTCACCCTGTTTTTCTGGACTGGCAATGCATTTATTCTGGGTGCAGACGGATGCTCTCCATGAGGATGTCTTAGCGCTCACCTGGGCCAGAGCACAGAAGGACGACAGAAGCTCAGAAGGTGACGATTTGAATGGAAATTATTTGCAACCTTAACAGCAGAGAGGTTACAGCTTAAGATAAAGAAGTTAATATAATCGAGGGGAGAGAAAATTCCTAGCAATGAGGTTATTTGGGAGGTTTAACAAGCTCCCCAGGGAAGCACTGTTGCTGCGGAGGTCTTTGAGAAAAGATCAGGAGAAATGTTTTGGAGGAGTTTGGATTTTTCCTGTCAAGCAATCAGTTGTATGCCTGCCAAAAAAAGGCCCTCCCCAGTCCCAATTAAACAAGAACTGGCCTGAACGGATTGCTCCAAATTTGAAGGAAATATTTTTTTCCCAGCTGGCAAAAGTATCGTGTATTTTCCTCGCTCTTTTTTTTTTTTTTTCCCCTGTTAGTGGTTTTGGTCAGACCAGAAGCGTATGTTGCAGAATCTGCCAGAAAAAAATGTTTTCACAATTGATATTTTCTTAAATGCCTTTCAAAAATTGCCAGTCAGTGCCCCTGGAGACAGAAATCCTCTCTTCAACAATACAACAGGTACAGAACAGACACCGGCCACCTCTTGGTTTTTTTATTATCATCTCCCAGGCTGGAGACCTGCTGGTGCTGGCACAGAGTTCACTCTGGTTTCCTGCTCTCTTCTGAGCTGCCCAACAAGCCCATGATGTTGCCTTCAGAAGTTTATTTTTCAACCCCCGGTGAGCAACGCTGTTCCCCAGGACTGCAGTGGGCCCTGGTGAGGCTGTGCTTGGAGCATGGCTGGGGAGTGTTCAGGGATGATGGGGCACTGAGCTGAAATTTAGATTGTTTTCTCCTGATGGATCACCCTGAAAAAGACCTGTCAGATGGCCTGGCCCTTCCATATTGACCTGCAGTCACCCTGCTGCGCCAACTCTTCCTCTTCTGAGAGGGGCGAGTGTGTTTTGTAGGGGATATCGGCTTTATATCATCCCTTCTGGCTTGTTTTGAGCTTTACTTTCCAGAAATGCTGCCGTACCGCTTCCCTTTCTCTCCTTTCCCTCCCTCCCTGCTCTGTTTACTGCTCACCAAGTATTCCCCCAACCCATTTCTTCTTCCAAGCCTGCGCCTCGCTGAGGACTGCGAGCTTCAGCCTGTTTTTCAGTGGTTTAAGCAGATACAAGGTCTCTCTGCCACATGGATTTACTCATATCAAATACCACAAAAATCCACATTCCAGATGAGCCACTTGCAAATAGCCTCCTCTAAGCGCTTATTTTAACAAACTTGCAGTGTTTCATCCCTTCTGTGATTTTGATCTCCCTCTGAAATGCCGCTGAAGCCGAAGGGATTTAAAAGTTGTCAGGCAAAGGGGGCAGGCGTGCTGTTGGACCAGCCTCACAGCCGTACAAAACAGGCATCAAATTGAGAGGCAGGGACAAGGCTATAAATCAAAGTCCCCAATATTTCCAGGGCTTGGAAGCAGAGGCTGCACTTGCACACCTGAAGCTGTGTTTTGCCCCGGCCCTCTGAGCTCCGTCTGAATTCTGCGGTTGGAGCCAGCCCCTGGAAAACTTACAGCTGTTGAGACCTTTGCTTTCGATCTGTCCGTGTCAAAAACTAGTGAGCTGGTTGTAGCAGACCTCTGGCAACTCTGCTTTTAATGACAGGAAGAAAGTGAAGTTGTTCAGCTGATCCGTGACTATTTCCGACTCAGCCCGTGATGTAGTTTTTGAACCGTAGAAAAACTTCAAAAAGATTTCACGCGTTGCAGGGACGGGGATTCCACCGCCCGTCTCACGGGTGGTTTGCATGATTTACCTTTTTATAGGTCGGAAATAGCCCACAGGTGCAGAAATTCCCATTATTTTCAGAGTACAAGGTAGTTTCTGTGTGTGAGTCCGTGCGTGTGTGTGTGTGTTGCATTCATTGACTTTACTTTCTCTCTAATGACCTATGAGTATCTCTTGTCTCATGGAATTGAGTGTTGTTTGCTTGTTCACAGTTTCCTTTCCTTCCGTTATCCAGCAAAGAAAGTTTGCTTAAGTGGCTTTTGTGAACTCTTTCAAGATCCCCAGAAGGATGATACAGGAAACGGAGAGTTTCCTTTCTACACAAACTTCTAGGGTGTTCCCATAATAGCCTGAAATTTATCTGCACTCAACAGCCTGCAATTGGACAAAAAATTAATGAACTGTCAAGGGATCAGGCAAAACACAATTAACATATCAGAGAGAGAAGAGCTTGCAATAAAAAAGAATCCTCCACTTACATAGCACCTTTTATCCCCTGTTGCCAAACACTTTCCTTTCTATGTTTCCAATTACTTTACAAGTTGGCCGCGCTTTAACCATTCAGCCTGAAATTTTCCATAATTGCTCCCTGCCTCACGCTGAATACGTTTTTTGGAGGCGAATGAAGGGCCGAAAAGTTACACAAAAAAAAAAAAACCTCTAAAAAAGGTGCAGTCCTATTTCACCTAGATTAAAACTAAATAAATAGTTTTATGAATGTTTAAGCTTTCTCCCTCTTATTTCGAAGAGCACTTTTGCACCACAGGAGGCTGGAAGAGGAAGGAGACTCTTTGCACAGAAGTGGTGCCGGGGATCAGAGCCTGTCGCCGTCTCTGTGAAAACGCATCTGGATTTATCCAAATAATAAACCGCAGACAAACGTCTAGTTGAATGTAGTGGAGGCAGGCTCGTGCCTCGGGTTTTTTATGCCTTCTGACTGCCCTGCCCCTGGTTTCTGCAGCCCCCTCCAAGCAAACCCCCCATAAGCAGAACATCTGGAGAGGGTGCCGACGAAATGGATTCTCGCGTTTCACGATTTCACCCTGGGTGACCTGGCACAGCGGGTGAGACCGGGGGGGATTGTAGTACTGGGAGGGAGGGCAGGGCCTGCGTTGAAAGCTGACAAAGTAGAAATGTGAGTCATTAAAAGGCAAAGATCGAACTGTAAAGAAACAATTACTTACATATTTAAAAAAAGAAAAAAATAAAAAATCAGATCTGGAAGGCACGTTCACCTGGTGGCTGACACTCCCTACAAAAGCACCGTGTTATTCCAAAAGTCTCCCCATGAGCTGAATAAACCTTGCCAGGAATAATCACAGATCTGGAATTGTCTAATTGCTCAACTAAACGCAGGCGGAGAGCAGATAGGGAACCTGGTGCTTTTCTTTTCCTGCCCACTTCCTTGATTTCAGGGCTGCGCGGTGCTCGGGAACGCTGCGGCTTACATTGGCCGGAGCAGTCAGGACACCAGAAAAAAAAAACCCAACCAGACCAACCAACCAAAAAAAAAAAACCCAACGCTTCTTAGCAACAGCTTTGCAGCATTTGTTGTTTTTAACTCCATTCATAAAAGCAGTTAGCCGTGCGGCAGCCGGGCAGGCTGGTACGCTCAGCAAACTTGCATCTGCGAGCAGCGGAAAGCTTTTAACTTCCTCGGAGCTGAGCGCCGGCAGGTTTCAAACCCTCCCAGCACTAATCCTGCAATAAAATGGCTTTAAGCCACTTCAAGACTCCGGCGCTCCCATTAGTATTCTCCGGTTACGGCGATCAAAGGACCGCAAAGGGCAGCGCGGCGAGGGGAAAGGAGGAGAGGCAGGCAACAGCTTCTCCTCCCCGCTTAGAAGGGTTCGGTCCGTTTTCCGAAGCGGCGGGGATGAAGTTTGAGGAGCAGATGCCGCGGCGGCATGGCTTTGGACGGTTTGGCAGCAGACCGGCACTCCCACATCCCCGGAGTCCGGGTGTTGCATCAGGCAGCGTTAACGGCAGGGCTGCAGTGCCTTTATTTTAGCGATAATTTCGTAGCTAACCAAAAATCAGATATTTAATCTGCTGCAGCCTGGAATGGCAAGTCCATATGCGGAACGACCCGTATCTGCATGGCCACAGGCCATTCTCTGATGTGAGCATTGTAATAGCAATTAGCACAGCAATAGTTTTTATTAATTTTCTAAAATGGTTTGGGGAAATTAATCCTTTTTTTCTTTTTTTTCTTTTTTTTTTTCATTAAGAAACAGTATTTGTCCCTTTTAAAATCAAAAGCCTCATGTTTACTGAGGAAGGGCTGTCTTTAGTGACGGAAGCCTCTGTTTTATTCAAGCCAAAACATTTCCTGTGAAACAGCACTATTTAAAATAGCCGCTGAGGAAAAATGAAGAGGTTCTGCTATAAAATGTCACCGTGCAGAGAAAGAAACCGAGGAGGACGGTTGATCTGGGACTTCACCTGCTTGGAAGGTTTGGAAACAAGAGCGTGGGGGAGCTCCAGTATGTTTGCTTTGCAGGAGGGAAGGTTAAAAGGGATTTAATGGGTCCCCGGAAACACCTGGGTTTTCTGAAGAAAAAGGAGAAGGTGCCAGGTTTGAGCGGGCTGCCGAATCTATTAGGCAAAACCTTATGAGAGCTATTTGCTGGAGACAGAAATGAGAGATGGTTCCCACTGGAAATAAGGATCAGAGGTTAATTAACTATGGGAACATCCTACGGAGGAAGCCATCCCGTGAATTCCTATATGACAGCTCGGGGACATTGCCATCAGATGTTTTAGGTGTCCGACTAAGCTGCTGCCACGTTGTTGTGGAGATAACCTGCTTTTCTGCCGACTACAGAGGGACGCCAGGGCTGCTCCCTCTGGTACCCAAACCGGGGGGCTGTGACTATCTCCCAGGTGGCTGCTGCAGGACCATGCCCTACTTTTTGTGTTTCTCAGTGAAAGAGCCACCTCAAGTCTCTGCAAAAAAAGCAAAACGAGGACGAATTTGCGCGTTTCCACCACTCCATTTTCGTTTACAGCCAAATTCTGCCAAACTTCTAGTGACTATTTAAAACTTTTATTTCCTCTCCCCTGGCCTGTTTCCGTGCTGGGGTGCGTGTTCCTTTCTTTTATTTATTTATTTTTTCTTTCTTTTTCTTTTAATAACATCTTTGTGGTTCTTTCACAGTCCACCTGAGGATATGCTCGTCACTCCGGACGCAAGAGGACTCTGAGCTGAGCACAGCCTACGTGCAAACACTGCGTCGTGAGGTTTTGGAGCCTGCCTCGTGTCCAGGGGAGAAGGCAGAAGAGTGCGACAGACTTTCCTTGGCTGAGATACTGTGGCTCAGCCTGTAACCGGTGGCTCCGGAAAATTAATTGATGGACCCTGTTTCTAAGGAATGGCCGGCAAGGTCACGGTTTTGAGGCTGCAAGGGCACGGCTTTTTCCTACTCGCAGCCAGTACGCATGCCAGCTTTGCTCGTCCCTGCTTTGGATGTCACCGGATCGCTGTCACATGAGTGCACCGTGGGTGGGGGAATGCCCTGGCTGCTCTGAGCACGGTGCCATTGGCTGCCCAGCCTTGTTTTTTGCACGGTAAATCTATGAATACAGCCTGATGATTACTTGAGGTGTAACCTAAACTGACTCATGGCTCATTTTTGGAGACACAGCTCCTGGCTGAACTCTCCTTGTCCCTTGCAAAGGGGTTTGTCTAAAGCAGCCTTGAAGACAGCATTGCCCTGTATAGGTGGGTGGTTGTGTGATGCTGCGTCTCTGCTGAGGGTGTTGGTTTCACAGAATCACAAAATCACTGAATGTCAGGGGTTGGAAGGGACCTCTGGAGATCTTCTGGTCCAACCCCCCTGCAGAGCAGGTCCACCTAGAGCAGATTGCACAGGATGGCGTCCAGGCAGGTTGGAAATGTCTCCAGAGGCAGAGACTCCACCACCTCTCTGGGCAGCCTGTTCCAGCGCTCTGACACCCTCAAAGGAAACAGTTTCCTCCTCATGTTCAGATGGAACTTCTGATGGTCAAGTTTGTGCCCTGTACCTCTTGTCCTGCCACTGGGCACCACTGAAAAAAGCCTGGCCCCCTCCTCCCGGCACCCTCCCTTGAAGTATTTGTAAGCATTGATGAGATCCCCCCTCAGCCTGCTCTTCTCCAGGCTAAACAGACCCAACTCCCTCAGCCTTTCCTCATCAGAAAGATGTTCCAGCCCCCTCATCATCTTTGTGGCCCTTTGCTGTCCCCTCTCCAGCAATCCCCTGTCCTTCTTAAACTGAAGAGCCCAGAACTGGCTTCTTCAGCTGCCCTGCTGCATCTGCTTGGTGGAGGGCCCAGCTGAATGGAGACAATTTGGATGCAAAGAAATGAAATTTTCCCAGGCACAGAAGCCAGAGCTCATTCTTTTTGGACGTGGAGGGCCTGGGCTGGCGTACACTGAGTCCTGTCCCTGGGCAGTTTAATCTCGCCAGCCAGAAACCTGTATGGATTTACACTTCCATATGCAACTGTTTGATAATCATGTTGCCATGGCTACATTTGAATCTTGCAATAAATGTGTAATTTCACACATTTACATCAAAAGGAACTCCAGGACATAAAACTGCATAACAAAGCAAGCTGATCTCTCTCCATAAGCACTTTCCATTTTTAACACCATATTATTATACTAATTGGGGCTTTTTTTGGGTAGAGTGAGGACTATGGGGCAGTTTTGGCAGCCTGGAGGTCAAGTTCTTGAGGTCTTGTCTACACTAAGGCTTCCCCAATGCTGGCACCAGGGCAGTTGCCCTGCTGGGGTCTAAGCAGCCATTTCCAGGGCAGCGCTTGTTCAGTTGCCACTCCTGCTGCCAGTCTCCTTGGGAGCTGCAGGGTATTGAGATCTTTTGCAATTAAATAAAAGGAAAAAGTTGAAAACAAGACCCTTGTGTCCCCGAAACACAAGGAGAAGGACAGAGAAATGGGAGTGGAGTGTGAGGGATCTGATGCCTACCTCTCTTCCCTCTCTTCCTAGTGTGATCCCTTCATCTGCTTTTCAGCCCAGTCCTCTCGCATCTTCCTCCCTGGCTCCTCGTCTCCTCTGTTCCACCCTCTTCCATCGGGACTCCTTATCTCACCAGCCGCCTTGTCCTAGTCTCTTTGCCCCACTTGCCCCCAGGCTACTTGCCCATCTGTGCCCTCAGGTGCCTTCTCCCAGGTGCTCTCCTCCTTCTGATGGCCCCTTGTCCCACAGACACCCTCTCCTAATCCCACGGGCAGCTCTTGTCTTGGTGCATGCCTCCTTAGAATAGAATCATAGAATCATTTGGGTTGGAAGAGACCTTCAAGATCATCGAGTCCAACCATAAACCTATGCCAAAACCACCCCTAAACCATGTCCCTCAGCACCACGTCCACCCATCTTTTAAATACCTACAGGGATGGTGATTCCACCACCTCCTGGGCAGCCTGTTCCAATGCCTGATTACCCTTTCAGTAAAGAAGTTTTTCCTAATATCCAACCTAAACCTCCCCTGGCACAACTTGAGGCCATTTCCTCTTGTCCTGTCGCTTGTTACTGGGGAGAAGAGATTGACCCCCACCTCCTTCTCTGCCTCTGGCAAGCGGCAATGGGCAGGGGAGGGTTATTTAGAGAGGGGCAGGTAGCCAGGGTAGTGGAGAAGAGGCCGTGCCCGGGGTAGGACTTCACCCAGCAGCAGCCGAATGCAGTGGCGGATGGGATGCATCCACCCATCTGGAGAGAAATTTGCATCCAGCCTCTGTCCCTGCTGATTTAAACAGATTTTTCAGGAGCTTGAAACTTGGACAGTTCTGCCTTCATTTTTTTTTTTTTCCTTTTTTTCCCCCCTATATCGCAACAGCAGCTGGAACAGTGTCAGCACCAAGGCAGGGCTGCAGCTGGGCTCCTCCTTGCTCAGAAGCAAAGAGGTGCTGGAGAGTCTTAAGCACTAACAGAATATGAGTGAAAAGCAAACGTTTCACCTCACTCTATGAATTTGCTGTTGTGTAGAGAGGAAATTTGTCTAAGACAAATGCCCAATACGGACAATTTCTGTGTGAGAAATTGGAAAAGTAAAAGATATTGGAAAAGCTTAAGATCTTCCCCCCCCCAGCTGTTTATACAATTGGAAAAGTTAAGTAAGCCTAATTATTGAGGTTATTGGCTTTAATGAGTCACCACCTTGCTATTATTATTCCTGGTTTCTGTTGCCATAGGATGAGAAGCTGCAGCTGGGCTAAGCTGCGCTGCGCAACAAACCCTTATGTTTGCTATTCCAAGATTGAGACATAGGAAAATGGGTGGGCTCAGCCAAACAAGGAAACGTGGGGAAGGAAGGTTTGCCAGTATCTTGTGTGGCAACATCAGCATTGTACCGAGGGCAAAGGTGGGTTTCTATCAGGGACTGGGGAGGCTGTTGTGGGATTTTTGGATGTTTCTGAAGAGCCCTTCCAAAGACCTGTGTTAGGAGGTACAAGGAGGCTGGCCACAGGGGTGGCCGTCGTGGTCTTGTTGTTGGTGGGAATCACCATGGTCAGAGAATCATAGAATCACTTGGGTTGGAAGAGACCTTCAAGATCATTGAGTCCAACCATAAACCTATGCCAAAACCACCCCTAACCCATGTCCCTCAGCACCACGTCCACCCGTCTTTTAAATACCTCCAGGGATGGCGATTCCACCACCTCCTGGGCAGCCTGTTCCAATGCTTGACAACCCTTTCGGTAAAGAAGTTTTTCCTAATATCCAACCTAAACCTTCTCTGGCACAACTTGAGGCCATTTCCTCTTGTCCTGTCACTTGTTACTTGGGAGAAGAGACTGACCCCCACCTGGCTATAACCTCTTTGCAGGTAGTTGTAGAGAGTGAGAAGGTCTCCCCTCAACCTTCTCTTCTCCAGGCTAAACAATCCCAACTCTCTCAGCTGCTCCTCATAAGACTTGTTCTCCAGACCCCTCACCGGCTTCGTTGCCCTTCTCTGGACACGCTCCAGCACCTCAGTGTCTCTCAGTCACAGGGCTTTGAGAGTGAAGATCGGAATTTGATGTTGTGGGAAGAGAGGAGGCCATGGAGGGATACCGGCTGGGAAGCAAGACAAACAGAGAGTTTAGGAGAAAAATCTCCGTGGTAGTATCCTGACTAGGTAAGAGTGAAGCATGCTCAGGGCCCGTGGAAGGTACTTTAGTAACAGAGCAAGGAAGAGGTACGCAAGAGATTTACCTTCAGGGCTGGAGAAGCTGGGCTTGAAAAAATCCATAGGGTTTAACTGCAGCCTAAATTCACGGACCTTGAAAGAGAGGTGTGGGGTGGCACTCGGGAGCCGTGTCTGCATGGCAGATAACAGACCAGATTGCTCGCTGTGTTGTAAGAAGATTTAGGGAGAAGGCTTGGGAGGAAAGGGATGCCAAAAAGCCTGTTTTATCCAGGCTGAGCTTTAGACAATAATTAGAAATCCATGGGCTGTCCCATCACCCGGGGTGATTGCTTTGAACTGACCCTTCCTTACTGAGAGCCAAAACAAGCCTGCAGGAGGACTTGGGATCTCGATGGAGGAGAGTGTGGCCATGCGTGTGTGTTAGCGCGTGCGCTGACTCCGATCTGCCGTTCAGATGAGGCGGCACCACGAGCCTGCGGGGTGGAGGCAGGAACACGCTAACCCACACGGTTTCATTGATTGGTTTCAACTGATCAGTTGTGTGGAAGCAAAGCAAACAAAGTCTCCAGTCTCTCGGATGGTGCAGAGGGTGTCGGGTTCGCTCGCAGCAAGTTCACCTTTTTCAGCTGATCCTGCACTTTCGGTTCTCTCTCTGGGACGGCAGAGAAAAGTCTTTTTTGAGATGGACAGCTGGGCTTAGAAGCGAAAGGGAAGATCTGCTAGAAGAATGGACTGTCAGACCAATTTTCTTTCACTCTCAAACGCATGCAGGGTCATCTACTAAAAATGCCACAGGAGCAAGCGCAGGAGGGGCGTGCACCACAGTGAGCTGCCCCGTGAGTGTCACAGTCATCCCTGAGCCATTGTGTCTTCTCCAGTCTTTTCCTCTTAGCCCGACAAGAATTGTGGCACAGTCTTTCGTCTTCAGTCTGCCAGCCCACGTACCTTAGTGTCCAACGCCTGGGAGCAGAGGGAAACCCTTACTTTTCTCTCGATGGCATGGGTAAAGCGTGCCTCTCCCTTTCACAGCTATCAAAATCTGTCCTTTCCTGCTCAATCATCCATTTCCCAGCACATCCCAGAGCTTGAATGCTGGACTCCACCAAGGCTCCAGAGAGAGATTAGCATGGGCTCTCCTTGGCCGTGGATGACCTTCATTCTCTTTTGGATTTATTCCTTCTAGAGGATCAAGGACGAAAAGGAAGGGGAGGGTGAGCTACAGCTAAATCCTGTTCTTGGATCTCTCTTCAGCCAGCAGAGTGAGCTGTGTGCTTAAATGAACCCAAAAGGCACCGCGGCGTGAGGCACATCACATCCAAGCAGGACGCAGTGGCCTCTTCCCAAGTGCCTGAGCTGCCACACGCTCCGGCCATGCTCCAGCAGGCAGCACAGCCCAGGGACCCTGGGGACAGAGGCAGGGCTGCTGCCAAGGCACCGAGCTCCCCTCCGGGCTAGTGGAAGACGGCAAAAACGCAGGTCGTGAATGCTGTCTGGAGCGAGTGACCTGGATGTGTCTGCCCAGACTTCATACAAAGAGGCAACGTGGTCCCAGCTCCGTTGCTCACAGGGCTTTGTGCCGGAGGCCGAAGCGGATACTGCACAACGTGTGGAGAGCCACAGCTCTTGCCCAGTCGCAGAAGAGGCCACTGTTCTCCTCGGTACCCAGCGCGGCTCCGCGAACCCATCTGCACAATAGACTTGTCAAAATGGATGCCAAGAGCATCCAGCCTCTCCGCCGCTACTGCCAAAGCTTCCTGAGAGCAGGCTGCTCTGCAGCCTAATGCAGCCCTCTAAGGGGGAAATTCAGATGCTCAGGATGTTCAGACAAGAACTGCATAATATATTAGCAGTTGTCAGTGGTTTTTTCGCTCCCATGGCCACTCAATCTTTGGACTTAAGTGTGCAAATCCCGCCTTGTGCAGCACCGCTGCTGTGGTTTCCATAGGTCGCCAAGGCCAAGTTAAGCCATGTTTTTCTTTGTGTGTTTATCGTTGTTTTCTCTGTTGGCTTGTTCATGTGAGAATTGTTATCTGAGACTCCCTCTCCTCCCTGTCAAAGCACAGTGAATCCTCCGGCAGTGAGGAGTGGCCCGTGGACTACAAACTGAGAAGAACCCAGCTCATCCTTTCTCTCTCCTAACAGGTATTTGCTCGATGTTCATGAAAACAGCGGTCAAACACAGGAGTCCCGGCTAATGACACAGTCATGATCCCAGCCAGAAGCTGGTCCCGTGCCTGACAATTAGCTAAGAATTGTGCCAAATACCCTGAAATAGGTCGGACAGGACAAGTACGGGAGAGCTAGCGGGTCACTCACTCTGCCTCCAGCATTGCACTGGGACAGGGCTCAATCCACCTTGCATGACTACAGGATTTGCTGCTTCTCTCCCTCATAAAACTGTGTGATGAAACAGTTTTCCCATTCTGTTTGCCCATTCTGGGCATTATTTAGTGTGTCGCATGGCAAATAAAGGAAAATACTCAATTTCTACTAATGTTTTTGTTGCTTGTTTGGGGCTGAAGTTTTATATCCCCTGGTCCGTTTGTTTGCTGGGTTAAAATTAATGGACTTTTCAGGGTGATCAAATTCGATCAAGGAAGAACTAGAATATCAGTTTTCTACTGAACAAGACAACATGGGAAATTTTTCTTAGATTGTCTGGAATAAATGCAATTTGTCCACTGCTCTTCAAATCAGGCCAACGTACAGGGTACCAAAGGGCAGACTAGTGGGAGAGGCAGCGCTGCTTTTGGTTCCCTCTCCCTCCTGCATGCCAAAATGAGGGACCTGCTGAGATTGCAAGCTCGGATCAAAGAGGGGTGTCTGCCAAGGAGGAGAGCTGCTCCCCTAGAAACATCCTTCCGGTTCTTCCACGTGGGAAGGGAAAGACTCTGGCCATTTCATTCTCTTAATTAGGAAGAAATAGCACGTGCCCATCACTTTGTGCTTCCTGGGAAGGCTGTTGCGGCGATGAGAAGGGGAAGGACATTTTATTAGACTGGTATATATGCACCAAGTCGAAGGCCTCAGATTTGTGTGGAAAGGTGGGGTCTGGTCTGATTTTGGCAAGACTGGTCACATGAAATGGTTTACCAATGGATTTTTGTCCATGAGGATACCGCGCTCAGACTCTGCGCTTGCCAGCAGAGAGACACCAAGTGATACGTGAGAGCCCTCCCACCCCTTACAAGTGGATTAAAAAAAAAAAAAAAAGCTGGCGTGAGATGGTAAATGCTGCCGTGCGGTGTTCAAGGAAAACCTGTTTGCGTGGGACGTGCTGGAAAAATTGCTCAAGAATGGTGCATTCTCCTAAAAAATGATCTGGCTGCCGTTCAGGTCAGTGGTTTTGTATTGGAGCTGTGGGCTACGTGGTTACATCTGCGTGTGCGTGCAGCCGCTAGCGAGGTGTTTGCTTGGCGTGTGATCTAATCCCCCTCGCTCTGGGATGTTGGAGGGCTTTGCCCTCATCTGGTTTTTGGGTCTGGAGCCATCTTCTCAGTGCTGCTTGTACTGATACGTGACTTCATGGCAGAGAGAGGGGCACCCTGGGGTTGTCAGTGCGGGAGAGAAGCTCAGCTGAGATCAGTTTGCTGGTGGTGCTTAGTCCCTCCATGGCGGGCAGGTGGGAGGGCGAAAATGCTGCACCCACTTCAACAGCAGATTATAAATAGGATTCCCAACTTGGGAATATAACTAGGATTACCCAAGGCAATATACTATTAGGCAAAGCAGTGACCGTGCTTCGGAGATGGGCGAAGGGATTCCTGGAGATCCAGATGATGAATCGGTGTGAGGTGCTGGAGGAAAGAAATGTCGTGAGCGCTCAGTTGTTAGCTGGAGCCTCCTTCCAACCCCTGCTTGACAAACTATCAACAAGCCATGGAGGGACAGCCCTCACTCTGTCTCCTTTCCTCGCTTGGGTGAAGGCAACTGGATGGTCTTCTGCAAGCCAGAGACCTCCAGGTCTTTCCTCTTGCTCCATTCTTGCTCTCCTACCACCAGACCTCCAGCCTTTCCGACAATAGCGACCTTGTTCTACGCTCGGCTCTTGTAGTCTTAAGGACTAGAAACATCAGCGCAAATGCCACCGAAGCCTGCGGCAGCCAGCCCCTGTGCTTTCACAGGGTGAGGTTTAAGAGGTGTGTTTTAATATGGTTGCTCGGTACAGAGGGCCCTTTGTCCTCAACAGCATGAAACAAAATAATGCAGACCATAAATTTACTGCAAAAACTGTAGGGAAAGAAAATGAAGCAGCAATCTGTGGCAGACTGCTCTTTCTGCAGAGGAATTGCCCTTACGCTGCTGGGCGGTTGGGTTACGGCCGGTCCTGCAGCAGGCGCCGGGAGTTAGAGCAAAGTTACGCAGGAGGAAGGTTGTGCTTTAGGTCCCTTGTGCCTCCTGCTTTTAAAAAATCAGCCTTCACGAGGGACTGCTCCTTTCCCTCTGGAAGAAGAAGAGCTAAAGGAGAGTTTGCAATGCAAAGTTCAATAGAGAAGTAGGGAATGAGCAAAAAGTCCCCTCTCCTGCAGGCACGCCGGATCTCTCGTTTGTGGCTCTGGGCGCTTGCTGGTGAGCACCGACAGCGGTGAGTTCGTGCGGAGCGCGGTCCCAGCCATCACCTGCGTGGGTACCTCCACACCCCTCGCCCCCCCTCCGCACCCCAGGAACTGTCCCAGCACACACAAATCCCACCTCTTCCCTTTTGATCCCCGGTCGCCACCTCTCCGGGAGAATTCGCTGCTGTTTGCCCTCCTTTCCGACCTCCAGTCTGTCCCAATCAACACTGCCCACTCGCCCTTCTTGGCGTTTTTGCTACGTCACCCCAGCTGGGCTCAGACCTCCTGCCCTCGCTGCATCCATGCCGGAGGTCCCCTGCGAGCACCGGGCATTTGACACCAGCTTTTGAGAAACAGGCACCAGTTTTTAGCTAGGAGATGCCCAAGACTGTGACCTCTGGAGGCACCGGGAACGATCGCCGCGTGAAACCCAGCCAGGACTCTCCCGTTCAAACCACAGCCCGGTGTCATACCCGTCGACACAGCTACAGTAATACCGCGGCTGCAGAGTCGGACTTCGGGTACAACAATGAGCAGTTCGTGCCTCCTCCCCACAAACACACCCACGCAAACACACGCACCCCCCCACCAAACCAGGGCGCTGAAAAACTCCCCTGCCACTGCGCCGTTTGGCTTGCACAAACAGGGTTTCTGGGAAGGCCTGGCGTTCCGACGGGCAGGCGAGACGGCTGCTTTCAGCAATGCCCATCATCGTGGTGCCTGGGCTTTGCAAAACAGGCTCTGCCTTTGAAAATCTTTTTTTTTTTTTTTTTAAAAAAAAAAAATTAAGACAAGGGGAGCGCTCTAAGCTAAGGTCCCCTCCTGACTCTCTCAGAAGGTAAAACATACCGAACCACCCTCCCCTGCTTTGCGAATATTATACCATTTATTGGTCTACTGGTAATTCTGCGTCTTAACCAGTCTGCCAGGCTGCCTCCTTTAGCTGCCAGCAAACATCCTCTTCCCAAATTAACCCGACCGGAATGAGCTGCAGCAGGATCCACGTAATTGCTCTTCTCCCTCCAAATGGCACGATTTGCAAAGGGGACTTTTCCTGCTGCAGCCAGACCTGCGCTATTCGTTATTCTTAAGCCAAGAGTTGCTGCGGTATCTTTATTCTCAGACACCACCTTTAATCTCACACCCTGCCTTTAGCAGCACCCACCGGCTGCAGCAATCCCGCGCCGTGCCCTCTTTCCCATCCTCTCCCTGGCAAGCAAGGCGGGAGAGAGCCAGCAGAGCAGGGGTGGTTTATCGGCAGCCACCCAGCAAGAGCCGCATCCCCCACGCTTGGAGACAGGCATGCAACTTCCACCGCCGGAGCACTCACGTTGGCAGCAGCCCGGATCCCTTTGAACAGCTTCGCTCCGATTCGGTTTTAACCGGCGGATCTGAACGGCGGTACCTGCGTGACACGGAGGCATCCGGGTGGTGCCGGCTTGCCGGTTGACATGTCACAGCAAGGTCTCAGTTAGCAAACAGAGCAACAAAGCCGCTCCGACGGAGCAGCCGGCACATCGGCTCTGCGGCGTGGGGGACCCCCCGCGAGATACGGGCAGGCGGCTCCGTGCCGCTGTGGCTGCTCCGGGCTCTACGCAGCCCCGTCGAATTCTGTGTTGCTAGCTGGCGTTTTCTGCCCGTGTTTAAAATAGCATCGGGAACGTTCCCTGTTGATTTGCCCGGCAGCGCTTGCTGAGCCGTGTCAGTCGGGTACCACAGCTCCCGCAACCTGCCTCCATGCAGCACGTTAAAAACATTTGCTCGCTTTCTCCCTCCGGGGGAAGTTGGTGGGGGGGGGCGGAAAAAGCCCTGCGGATGTTTCTCGCCCAGCTACCAGCAAATCCCGACCTGAGCTAATTCTGCCATGGCTGAAAGCAGAGGATGTTTGCAAGCGCGTGGAGCTGATTTGCTGACTTACCCTTCATCTCTCTGCGGAACGCCAGGTGAAGAAGCCGGCCTCTCGCTCAAGAAATAAACCACCAGAAAGCCAGCGGCAGCCACTGCGGAGCTTGCTCGGAAGTTCGCTCCCTCTGTCACGGCGTCTGCGGCTTGCCAGGTATAGCCTGGATGAGAACACCCTGTGCTTTTCCCAAGATGAATGAGATCAGCACATATTCAGGCAAGGGGGAAAAAAAAATAAAATAAAAAAAAAAATAAAAATTCCCTCCTAATATATGTGATGCTTTACGAGCCAGAGGTAAAGCCGGGGGGTCTACAAGTTCCTCTGCTTTACCACTCAGGATTTTCTGGGGTGAATTTCACAGAGAGAGGAAGTTTGTCTGCTGCCTTTGGTGGTGTTAGACGCGTGTTAAAAAGCAAACAAACGGTATATCCACGGAGTAGGCAGGAACTCTGTCCTTAGGAGCATGAGATGGAGGGCACATGAAGGGTACCATTACGAGCAGCAGAGATGCCTTTATAACAAGCACACAGATGCTTTTTGACTCAAGCCGGTACCTTGCTGTTATAGACACCACCTGGTTTGAGCAGATCCTGACGCCGCTGGTCCCGGCTTTTCCAGGCAAAGTTGTTCAGATGAAGCTCTCTTCTGGCTGGCTGCTTCACAGCTCCCCGGGTCGGCAGGTCCGTCACATCCACCATTTCTCAAGCCTCATCACCTGGCTGTGGTGGAGGGGAGGTGTCACTGTCCTGAAGCCCTGTAGCGACAGGGAGGCAGAAAAAGGGCATGAGCTGCTTGGAGGACTCAGATGGGCTGAAACTTTTCAGTGACGGGGAATCAAAGCAGCGTCACGTACCTCAGGGGTCTCTGTCCTTGCGGCTGGGGGGGATGCTGTGCTCTTTAGTGCAAGAGAACCATGGCATGGCCAGGAGTTTTAATCATAGAATCACAGAATGGTTTGGGTTGGAAGGGCCTTAAAGATCATCTAGTTCCAACCCCCTGCCATGGGCAGGGACATCTTCCACTAGACCAGGTTGCTCAAAGTCCCGTCCAACCTTGAACCCCTCCATGGATGGGGCAGCCACAGCTTCTCTGGGCAATTAATGTCTGCCTTGGCCTTAGCTAAGAGTTGGGAATCTGCATGGCACAAGGATGCGGTATTTTCCTTTAGTCTTGGCTGGGTGAAAAGTGACTGTGTTGGAGGAAAAAGGGAGAAATTAGATTATTTGCTCAGGATCAGGCCCCAAGTCTTGTGTGGCTGGAAATACAGCTCAGCTTTCTGAGTGCCTACCCAGAGCTTCAGCTATGGCAAACCTCTCCCGAATCCCAGAATTGGGAGTCACCAAGGTACTGGCTTGCACCATGGACTCTCTGCATAACCCTGGGTGCATCCCTGCATCTCCCCAGCCTGGGTGACGGCCACAAACTTGACGTCTGGGCAAAGCTCCGCTGCAGCTCATCCGTGTGGGGAGCGGGTTCCCTGCCTCCCACGCCTGGCCTCCTTCCCCACTGATGGCCGAGACTGGGACGTGGGTTTGGATGTGGCTGAGACAGCCTGTGTGAGCAGGCTTACCACGGCGGGCTGCGGGGAAAGCCTGGCTCCCTCCGGACGGCGCTCACAGGGGTGCAGCGAGGCAGCGTCACCAGCCTGAAGGCGAGGTTTTGTTCTCCTGCCACGGCGGGGCTGGGGGCTGGCTGCCAGCGGGACCCCAGGGGAAGGTTTTTCCCACCTGCGCTCGAGGTCTGGAGGAGCCTCAGGCAGCTCCTTGCTTGTCCAAGCAAGCTGGCTTCAGCGGTTGGATATGGAGGGTGCCACACCGGAGAGCCAGGGAACGAAGCAATGGTGCAGGGTGAGAGAAGATGTAGGAGAAGAGCCCGTGCAAGGGCAAGCTGTGCAAGAGTCCTCATCAAGGGACATAGTTCCTTGGGCACAGTGACCTCGGAAGTTGCAACACATCCTATGATGCAGAGGGGCAGTGCTGCATGGAGATGTGGGCCAGGGGGATGGTGGACGTCCTATCACCTCTGCAGACCTGCCTCTGCCTTCGACCCATGGTGAGGCAGCCGTGGGCATGTTTGGAAGCTACACACAAGACTGAGCTAACCTACCTCAGGTAGGCGCTCGGATTAATTAGTCGATACATGTTAAGTGCTGCGAAGATTTAAGGTTCTGCTTAATTGTTAAGTAACTCAATCATCGGCGGCTGCGTGGGTTGCCTGAGGCGGGTAATGGATGAATCAGCTGGTCTCTGGCAAGTGCAAGGTAAGGAGGGAGAAAAACTTTCCAAGGCTGGGTGACAAGAGGATGGGTTGGTTCAGGGACAGCAGCAATTGCTGAGTCTGCTGGGGCGGGGAGCATTTAGAAATACCTAAAAAAGAGGTCAGACCCTACGCAGAGCAGCCTGCTGTGAAGGGAGCAGGGCTGTCTTAGGCTACGGAGGTAATGGGAGAAAGGGAAAGTAATGAATTCATAGCAGAAAGAGCTAAAAAGGCCATGAGGAGGCCACAGAGGCTTCAAGCCACTGTGAAAGATCTGAGTTTGGGGCTGAACTGAAATGTTTTAGGGGATGCGAGACTGATTTGGGTAAAATGGGGAGCATTTACATGCCGTGGAATCCCTGCAGAGCCTGGTCTCATGTTAGAGGCTTGGGTGGCCATCAAGCTGCTTACGAGGGACCAGCTTGCGTCCTGCAGGTCACTTCTCCATGCGGCGATACAAGCCAAGAGGCCAAGGGGTCCCAGCAGGAACATTGGTGTAGTACAGTCCTTCCACCAGCCTGAGACATCTCTTCTGCCACCACACAGCGCGTCCCATCACTCAGGGATGGGTCTCAGACCCAGACCCATGTCCTCATTTCTGTGCTAGCAAACTCCATCTTTCACAGCCGCTGCGTTTGCCTCTGAGCAACCCTTCCTGCTGAGCTCTGCCCTCTGCATCTCTCCGTGTGGGAACTTCCCACGTATGCCATTGACTGCTCCTAGAGACCTCTGTGCCAGGGAGGAATGACCCCCTCAGAGTCAGCTAAGGCTTTCTCCACCCTCCAGTGAATAAGTGACCCCTCTGAAGGTGAGACTCCCTGATATTAAGGCTTTAAAGCCAGCCTTAACCACTGTGTGGAGGTGACCTCCATCCATGACCATGGCTCCTACAGCCAGGTAAGATGGGGGCCTCCTTGGCACCATGCCTCATCCACAGACCCGTTCCCAGGGCTTTCTGCGAGGCTGGATCTGGGAACGACCTACCTGCCTGTCATCTCTCTCGCTGGAAAAAGCCTCTGAGCTCTGCCCTGGTGAAACATTCGTATTTTGGGAAACGGGGAACGGGCTGGAACCGCCTGCACTGTTGCGACAGAGCTGCTTGCCTGAGCTGAACCTCACTGCCAGGGCTGGGACAGTTGCACGTGGCTCGTGCGCGGTAAAGGTGAAGGAGATACAGGCAAAGACAAGCCCTGGGAAGGGTCAGTGGGACAACACGGAGACCTTGGAGGAATGCCACAACCATTGCTTGCTTACCAGCAGCATAAGTGTTTCCCTGTGGGCTTCTCTACGCCCGATCCCACCCCTACCCTGCAGGTCTCCTTTCGGACCAGCGCTACAGGACACAAGCAGGCTGGATTGGTTGCCTGGGTCTCAGATTAGACCTGCCTTAGTCTTGGAGAAGCTGGCGGCCCCAGCAGACAGCCCACTGTCCCAGCACCAGCTGCGGGGCTTGGCGTGGGTTTGCGAGGCACCCCCTGACCTCAGCTGTCGCCCACGTCCTTACAGCCTGCTTTAATCCTCTTTTAATTAAATGCGGAGGGGTGTGATGGTATCAGGAGGGTGGGAGGGGGGTGGCCTGGGGTGTTTTGGGCTCCGTGTGTGTGCCAGCCAGCTGGGTTTGTTATGAGCCTGTCAGATCTCACACGCTAGCTTTCCCTCTCTTGCTCCTCTCGAGATCCGGCTGCAGCTCAGGCATTGCTTAAATACTTACAAATACTCCAAGGGAGGGTGCCGGGAGCAGGGGGCCAGGCTTTTTTCAGTGGTGCCCAGTGAGAGGACAAGAGGTGATGGGCACAAACTTGACCATAGGAAGTTCCATCTGACCATGAGGAGGAACTTCTTTCCTTTGAGGGTGGCAGAGCACTGGCAGAGGCTGCCCAGAGAGGTGGTGGAGTCTCCGCCTCTGGAGACATTCCCAACCCACCTGGATGCCATCCTGTGCCACCTGCTGTAGGTGGCCCTGCTCTGGCAGAGGAGCTGGACCAGATGAACTCCAGAAGTTCCTTCCAACCCCTACGATTCTACGATTCTATGACTGTGTGAATCATCCCTGCAGCTCTTCCATTGCTCAGAGATCCTGCAGTGTCCCACCTGGCAGGAGCTGGTATATTGTAGACTTCCAAGAGATTGGTGGCTGAAAGGTGACGTGGCTTCTCTGGTGGCACTGAATACCAGGGAGGAGGAGGTTTGACTGGAATCAGAAAACAGCGTTGGTGAGAGAACCAGAGCAGAGATGGAATGGCCACGGAGATGTGCGAGTTGGAAACTGAAGGTAAGGTCTCCAGCTGGTAGGTCACCGAGGTTATGCAAAAGGCTGTTAGTGTGGTTTACGTTTCTCGGAGCTTATGGGGGTATATCACAGGGATTTAATGGCCTGCTTGCCTGGGGTTCAGACTCAAGGACAAGGCAGACCCAGACTCCTCCAGCATGGGGAGCTGCAGATGCCCAGAGCGTCCCCAGGGATCTGATGGGGCATCTCCTGGGGAGAACAAGCTGCATGCTGGACCTCAATGTGGTGAAAATATCTGTCTGAAAGCAGTGTCCTGCTGGAAGGAGGAGATGCTCTAGGGACAGACTACCAGCCTCTACCCATGGGCCAGCAAGAAGGGGGGATGGCTGGAACTGAGGTCCCAGGCTGCTGGCACTGCCAGGATCACCGAAAATGTGCGTACTGGGCATCTCTGGAGACTGACAGCACGTGATGTTGAATTCCAATAAAAATACACCCAGATATTAGCATCCACGGGGCCTGTGTGTCCGTCCTGCACCCCCACTATGATTTCTTTTACATAAACCCGCCTGGCAGAGGCAGGATGCTGGTCTGGCCTTTCCCAGCCCTGGGGTGGCTCTTCTGTTATTTGAACATCTGAGAAGATCTTGTGCAACATATAGCCTTGGAGGAAATCAAGGGGATCAGAGCAGAGAACAGAGCACAGCTCTTCTTAACCACTGGGGATGACCAGCCACAGCTGTGCCTGAAGCAGCAGTGAAGTGTAGAAGCAAAGGAGCTAACCTGGACGAGGTCCATGCAAAGAGATGCTTAGGGGTGAAGAAAACTCCAGCCACGCTGGGAAAACCGAACGGCGTCCAGTGATCTGGAGCAGAGGCCAGATAGGTTCAGACTCAGTTGGATACCCTTCCTTTTTTAACCCGTGGAGGTGGCGAACCACTGTGCCCAGCTGCCTGGGGTAGCGGGTGGACAGTAGGTTCTCTGTTGCTGGAAATCCCTAAATGAAGATAGCAAAATTATTGCTCAGAGGGAAATTGTGGGCTTGGCAAGGGGCAGTCAGTACTGGGTTTTGCAGGAGGGCAGATTGCTTACCACCGTACATCCCGTCTGCCTTAAACCCTGTGGCTCTGTGAAACAGCAGTTTGTCACTGGTCACTTTTAGCCAGAGGCATTTGAGAAGTCATGTGGGTCCCTTACACAGGGCGGGACGTGCTCGGCAGTGTTGCTTACAAAATCTCTGCTTCCCATGCAAATAAATGTGAGGAGAACTTGATAACGGAGGGGCCATCCTCACGCCTTGGCTTTCAGCTGGCTGCAAACCGCCGAGGAAAAGAGGTGCTGGAAAGGAGGGAGACCTGTAGTTGTGCAACGTCTCCGGCTGCGACACATCTGTTTTCCTGCATAAAAAGCTTGCGGGAGCCCTGTGCTTAGCCCACCGCCATGTTTCCCAGATCCCCTTCCTGGGCTGCTTCCTTGGCACTCAGATGTTCAGGCACAGAGCAGAGCAGGGCCAAGCAGAAATGCCCGAGAGGTACTTGTTGAGGGGAGCCTGGTCTTCGGGGAGCCAATGTTTAATCCTATTTTCCTGCTTGGCAGTGCCATGGCAACCACTCCCATGCTAACTAGCAAGCCATGGCCAGGCACCACCGTGCATCGCAGACACTCTTTTCCTCTCAAAAGCAGGACTTGGCGACTTCGACCAGCCTGCAGTGCTTTACCTAGTGGACAAGCTTGGGCTGTGATGCTCTCTGAGAGTGTCTTCTTCATGAGAGGTGGATGCGTTCTGCATAAATTCTTGATGCCTCATACTGCCGTCCTCCGTTGGAGATGGGAAGCTTGGCAACAGCAGGAGCCTTGTCTCAGCAGAGGCTCCAGGATGGAGAGAGGCTGTTCATGGCTGGGTCAGCCTCGCAGGTTCCTTATGGGAAAGGTTTCAGGACAGTTTAAAAGCTTGGCCAGATGAAGGTTGTCTCAGCTGCTGAGATTCCTAGCTCCTGGCTGCCCTGGTTTTGGTTTAAAAGGTTTAAAAAAAATGCTGTGGGTCAAGGCCTTGTGAAACTTCCCCCTGTGACTATGGGAATGCTTCACTTTGGGCTTTTGCTGTTGGGTTGCTTTTTTTTCAGCACCATCTGCCTGTTCTGGGGTTGGCATCAAGTCAAACGCTGTTCCTTTAGCTGGAAGCGAGTGCATTTGTTCATCCCCTTTTCCTGGCTGCAGGCAGATGTGTGTTGCTCGCCTGAAGTAACGCTGCTGTTTTCACATCCCGTCTCCCCCCACTGCTTTTGGGTGCCCCTGTCCCACAGCTATGCTGGTCTGTGACCCAGAAGAGCCTCAGAGATGGGCTCAGAGCTCAGCATGAGCTGGTTCAGCTGGTAGCAGTTTGGATTTTTGCCAGCACTGGGCTGTGTGCGAGAGCAGAGCTAGTTCAGAGCTAACTGGAGATTCCCAGGGATGAATCCATCTCAATGCTACTGCTCCAGGCAGTGAAGAGGGAGTGAAGCAGGGCAAATGCAGGGTCACATAAAATGGAATTTCTTTCTTCATTCCTCAAAGATGGATGCCCCATCCCTGGAGGTGTTCGAGGCCAGGTTGGACGGGGCTTTGTGCAACCTGGTCTAGTGGAAAATGTTCCTGGCCACAGCAGGGGGGTTTGACTAGATGATCTACCCAGGGAGGTGGTGGAGTCACCATCCCTAGATGTGTTTAAAAGTTGTGTAGATATGGTGCTTAGAGACATGGGTTAGTGTCGGACCTGGTAGAGTAGGGTCAATGGTTGGACTGGATGATCTTAAGGTCTTTTCCAACCTAAATGATTCTATGATTCTATTCTATGACTCTATGATCTTTAAGGTCCCTTCCAACCCAAAGCATTCGATGATTCTGTAAAGAGTAGTTCAGCTGTGCAGACCTGTGATGCTGCTCGGATGATGCTTTTCTACATTCATGCTGGCTGTTGCCCACAGGGTTCATGAGAACTGCAGTGTTTGCCACTGTGGTGGTGTTGGCTTGGAAAAATGGCCACAGCTCTCTTGAGAGGCAGCATGGAGCAGAGCAGCATGTGCTCTCTTTAGGCTGTGGCTGAAGAAAGCTTTAGAGTGAAGAGAAATGTGAAGGGGTGTCAACTGGGGAGAAGATCAGGACGTGGCAGGAAGAAGTGAAGGTCCACCTAGTACAGGGCATGGCCACAAACCCAGAGCTCCTGACATATCCAGCCTCATGGGGCTGCAGGAGTGACCAGCTTGGCCACACTTGGTCTGTCTGGTGATTCCTACAAGCTGTGTGCGTGTTGTACCCTGATCTGTGCCTGGACAGCAGAAGGGACCTGTGGGCCACAGCAGCCCAGCTGCAGACTGTCTGGCAGCTCGCACCGGACTTTGAGGCATCAGGAGATGCTCCATGAATGCAGGCAATCCTCAGCAGGGGGAATGAAAAAGCCAGTGGGACCATAGCTGAAATGAATGGGATGTCCCTGCCAGAGGCAGGTCCTGGCTTGGCTTCCTGCTTTTGAACTAGTGTAGATCTTGGCTGGCCACCCGCAGAAGAAAGGTTGCTGCATTGCAGAGTGTGCACGGAGCGACTGGCAGCTGGGCTGATCTGCACCCTGTTGCGGTGGCACTGCGGTGTGTGCCACCTCTGCGGTGGTATGTCACCACTTTCAGTCCTCCCCCGCCGTCAAAGGGACATCGTGCTCCTTGCTTTAGCTCAAGTGCCGTCTGAGGAAGTCAGCGAGAGCTGCGAGGGGGACACAGTTCTCATGCCCTGGGGCTAATGGCCGAGTCCGCTTCAGAGACGTGGACATTTCCCAGCTTGTCCAGAGCGGAGCTGAGGGGCACGAAAGCAAGGTGTGAGAAAGAAGGGCTTTTTAAGAGCTCTTATTTTTCCCATGAGAAGGTTCCTGTTCTGCTGGGTGGAGAGGCTGTGCTCTGGGACCTCGGTCTGCAAGGGCCACCAGAGGGGGAGGAGGCAAAGGCAAGCACAGGGATCCCAGCAGGGCTTGAAAACATCGTGAGAGAGAATTACATTCGCTCAGTGAGAAGGAAGAGCTGGCAGGGGACCTTTCCCCTCTCCTCGCATCTGTCCAGCGCTAAGCAAACATCAACTAATCTTCCTGACACTTCCATAAGACAAGGAAGCATTACAGTGCCATAATGGTAAGTGCAGTGGAAACCGCAGCGGCAGTGACGCATGCTGCATTAAACCGCCGCTCAGGCAGGCTGGGCCTCGACATCTGCAAACGTCGCCTCTCAGGAGCAGGGCTGCGCTGTGTTTCCCACAGCAGGTCAGGGACAGGCTTCAGAAAGGAACCCAGACATCCTGTCTTGCAGCCTCCTACTCTCGCTTCTGGACCACGACAAGCTCCATCAGCCGGGGGAATAACTTGCCAATGGAGGCTGTAGGGGTGAGGAAATAATTAAAAGCTGATCTGGGCTCCTGCTTTGGAACAAGGAAAAAACCCCACATATTTTCTTAATGATTTGAGAGCACCCTTTCATCTCCAAACTGGCAGGAACCTTCTATTGTTCATTTTTCTCCTAATCAGTTTTTGCTCAGCAGATGTGAAGATGGGGGAGCCAATTTATCAGGCAAAGCGGAGCAGACACGCAAAGGGGAGGGGGGAATGTTAGTTCACCTCAGCAAATCCGTAAAGATTTGCTGCCAAAGGTGCAAGAGCTTGTTCTTGCTGCTCGTGCAGCCAGATATTTGGTAAGTAATGAGAGGTTATCTGTCCAGTTATTCTCAGATGATATTTCTGAATGGTGCAGGGAAGGAAAGCAGGACTATCAGGCTCTTCTGAGATGACTTTAGTGCTGGTGTCCTCCTGCAGAACACATACACACGCCCTGCAGATTCCTTGTGTGGCCAACAAGCTGGGGGAAGTGACAATTCCCCCCTGTTTGGAGCACTGTGCTTAATTTTGGGTCCTCCAGTACAAAGGAGAGACCAACAAACTGGACCAGGTCCAGTGGAGAGCACAAGATGTGTGAGAAAAGGCTGAGTGAGCTGGGTTTGACCAGTGTGGGAAAGAAGATGCTCAGGGGATGTAATTGTTGTCTTCTGCTGCTTAAGGGGAGGCTATAGAGAAGACAGTCGGTCTCTTCTCTGAGGTGAACCGTGAAAGGATGAGGCAACAAAGACAAGTTGTGGCTGTAGGAAATGACATTGTGACAATGTAGTAATGCGTGATGTGAGACCTTGGAGGGGGGAAGGTGATTTACTTTTTAAACAGAACTGAAACAAAAAAATGTTGTCACTCATTGCATTCAGACTTTCATACCCACAAGCACCAAGAAGCGTGTACCCACCAGCTTGGCACCAAACCACTTGTGTCCAAGTTGTCTGTCTGGGATTCCCTGCAATGCCACGGAGGACAAGCAATGCCATCTGTTAAATCTCTCCATCTTGTCCCATGTCTGTGAGTCACCAGGATTTACTCACCGTCCTTTGTCTCCCAGCCTGGATGTCCTGAGATGGTACATGGTGATAAGCTGACTTGATCTGCTAGGTGTCGTCAGCACGCGCCGTTTGTGCAGCCCTTCCCCTGCCATTTATTCCTTCTGGTGCATTCACATAAAACATCCCCATTCACACCAGCCTGAACATTTCTGTTACATTGCCCTGCACAGCAAGGGAGACGCTTTTCACTATCAGGATGGGTAAGTGCTGCGGCAGCTGCGCAGGGAGGCTGTACTATCTCCAGCCCTGAAGATACTCAGAAGTCACCTGTGTAAAATCCTGATCAAACTTTGAAGATAACACTTCTTAGAGCAGATTGGAGATGCCCAGAGGTCCTTTCTGACCTAAATTATTCATAGAATCACAGAATGGTTTAGGTTGGAAGGGATCTTGAAGATCATCTAGTTCCAACCGCCCTGCCCTGGGCAAGGACACCTCCCACTAGACCTGGTTGCTCAAAGCCCCATCCAACCTGGCCTTGAACCTCCAGGGATGGGGCAGCCACAGCTTCTCTGGGCAATCTGGGCCAGGATCTCACCACAGGCACTGGAAAGAATTTCTTCGTAATATCTCACCTAAATCTCCCTCTTTTCAGTTTAAAACCCTTACGCCTTGTCCTATTGCTACATTTCATGATCCAGAGTCCCTCCCCAGCTTTCCTGGAGCCCCTTTAGGTACTGGAAGGGGCTATAAGGTCTCCCCGGAGCCTTCTCTTCTCCAGGCTGAACAACCCCAACTCTCTCAGCCTGTCCTCACAGCAGAGCTGCTCCAGCCCTCGGAACATCTTTGTGGCCTCCTCTGGACCTACTCCAACACGTCCATGTCCTTCTTGTTCTGGGCCCCCCAGAGCTGGACACAGGATTCCTGGTGGGTTCTCACAAGAGCAGCTTAGAGGGGCAGAATCCCCTCCCTGGCCCTGCTGCCCACGCTGTGGGGATGCAGCCCAGTTGGCTTTCTGGGCTGTGAGCACACATTGCCAGCTCCTGTTGAGCTTCTCATCCACCAATACCCCCGAGTCCCTCTCCTCTCTTCAGGGCTGCTCTCCATCCATTCTCCGCCCAGCCTGGATTTGTGCTTGGGATTGCCGCAACCCATGCGCAGGACCTTGCACTTGTCCTTGTTGAACCTCATGAGGTTTGCATGGTCCTGGCTTGGTCCTGGCTTGCAGTTACTCGTTAGGAGTATTCTCTTTGGAGATATGTCTGAGGGGGAAGCTTCAAAGCTAACATCCCTATGGGACTGGGGGTGCCTCAACTTGTTGAACTTCATGAGGTTGGCACAGGCCCACCTCTCAACCCTGTCCAGGTCACCCTGGATGGCATCCCATCCCTCCAGTGTGTCAACTGCTCCACACCGCTTGGTGTCGTCGACAAACATGCTGAGGGTGCACTCAATCCCACTGTCCGTGTTGCCAACAAAGATGCTAAATAGTACCAGTACTGACCCCTAAGGAACGCCACTCATCACTGCTTGCCACTTGGACATTGATCCATTGACCGCAACTCTTTAAGCACGGCCATCCAGCCAGCTCCTTATCCTGGGGTTCTCAGATGGCACAGGGAGGAGAAGATCCTTGTTTTGACAAGGAGAGGAAATAGAAGGGGGAAGTGATGACTTCAGTGTCCTTCATTAACCTTACTGATATACTTTGAAACATCAGCAGTGTATTTACATGACACTGCCAACAGCTGGCTGCAGAAGAAATCCTTACACTTTCCCTTTTCAAGGGTCACAAGGAAAGGCTCGTGATGGCTAATGCGTATGACCTGCCTCCTTCAGAGGATTTCAGAGTCCAGCGTGGAGACAGATCTGTACCCTATTTTTTTCCAGAACTGGAGGCACAAGAGAATGGGCAGCTTGCCCAGCTCTGCAGGAGCCAGACTCCTGTCTCCCAGCCTTCTTTGTCTCCAGCCATGCTATATCCTCGGAGAGTCCTCTGCCAGACCCCAGATGTGGGGCTCTCCAGGTCCCTCCTCTGCACACAGCCTCAGTGTCTTCACCAGGCTCTCACAACAGGTCCAGCCCTGGCTGCAGGTGGGCAGAGATGGTCCCCACCAGATAGGAATGCTCTCCATCTCCTGTCCATCTCCACAACCTGATGTGTGTTTGAGGGTGGGCGTCCTCCAGCTTTTCTACAGAGACTGGTCCTCTCCACTGGTATTATGGAAGGGACAGAAGGACTGTGACCTCATGATGCTTTGCTCAAACCCTTTGATGCCAAACATCTTGGTCTCCTTGCCCACCCATTTTCACAGCATTTATAGGAAAAAACTTTCTTTGGACTTCTAAGAGCCCTGGGCTGGTGTTGCTGGGGTAAAAATTGTTGGGCAGGGGGAGAGTTACAGACATACACAGTGATTGCGTAAGGGAATTTCCTAGCCACTTAAGAAACCTGGCTGAGAAACAAACCCAAGCAAAAAAACCCTTCTTGAAATAAACTTCCTCAAAGAGCTCGGGGATGTGGTGGCTGGGCAGGACGGACCCTGCCCCTGCCCCGGCTCAGCCACCCAGGTTTCCTCAGCTGCCGTCCCAGCCTGCGCCGCAGCCCCAGCTGAGTCTTCAGTTTGCAGCAGTGATTTATCCCCCACCTGCCTCAGAAAGTTTTAGTCATCACCCAGCTGCTGAATAACCCTCTTGTCTGAATTCCCCCCAAGGCCCAAAAAGACTCTCTGCTTATCTAACGCTCATTTGACCGGGTAATTTGAAGGCAGTTTGCAAGCTCTGTGGAAGTGACCCGCTCTAAGTCAGTTCAGCTTTTCAATCCCCTCGGCTGCAACATCAGCAGTTTTCCTTGTATTTTTCCTTCTGCCCGGTGCAGGCTCTGACATTTCTACTGTCCCAGCATCGTGTTTACCCTGCTGAGTCTCAGAGGATGGAGAGCTGCCCCTGGTTCCCCCCACAACCTGTGTGTTACCTTCCCCAAGCCCATTGAAACTCCATCGCAAGGGATCATTTGCGAAGACTAATTGATCTTAAAAGCCCTTTTTCATCTCAGCCTACAGTCTTTGAATGTGGCTTCCTAGAGCAAGTCTGTCCTCTGAGTACAGTATTAACAGCTTGTTCCTCCACTGTCTCTTCTTTGAGCGCTATTGATTAATCCTGCTGCTGTTTTCTGTTTTGCTGGCGGGCTTGGGTTGATGTCTTGCTGCTGGGGAGATCAGCTGCAGCCTTCCCATGGGAAGAGCACAACAGGTATTTAGTTCCAGTGCTAATGCTTTCCAAAAAAAACTTTGGTTTCTGCAACCAATCTTGTGCTTGGCTTTGAAGCGCACTTTCAATGAGTCTATTCACTGCGCAACCGCCCGCATGAACGTATGTCAAAAATTAGTCAGACAATCGCCTTGTGTTTACTCTCCTCCTCAGTGTGTGCCCAGCTTTTCCTGAAAAATACTAACTGAAAGTGGCAAAAACATCCTGAACCTCTGAAATGACCGAAACATCTTTTCAGAGCTTTTCAAGGCCAGGTCCCGTAACAGCTAATGAATATCGCAGTCGTTGATTTCTGGTATACTAGACATAAAAAGCTAATACTGCCTTGCTTTCTCTTGATGTGCTTTTTCCCCTTCACGCTTCCATACCTTTGAATACTTCACGCATTTCAGCCAAGTCTGGTGACGCACCAAAGATCATAGATACCAAAATTCCTATCACTTTCGCAGGTATTGGTTGCTGGAAAGTCTTTCAGTGCCTCCACTAATGGAAATACAATGCTATGAGTACACTGCATATCACCCCAGAGCAGAAATCTCTAAAAATCTCCAGAATCTCTCTCTAAACCCCCTCTGATTTCTAAAAAAAACAGGTTTCATAGTTCCACTTCTCCAAGAACAGATTGTCCACTGCAGTGAATGATTTGCTAGGGTTTGCTAGGTCCTCAAATTTGCTAGGTCCTCTCCTGTACCTTCTTGGGCTTGTAGTTCTCCACTTTGCAAGTCCTGGACCGGATGAGCTGATATAGCACCAAAATCGTGCCATTGCAGGAGGATGGCTTTGTGGTCTGGGTCATACTGGTGATAGGAGGGAGGACCACAGCAGTATCCTCAAGCCTTTGTATGTGTCACTGTGCTGGTTATATCAACTCCTTTTGCCACTCATGAGAACTTCAGAGGCAGGAATTTATTTGCTGGAGAAAAGTACTGACCTTGGATGGGTTGTGGTGGGGGGACGTTGCGTTGTTTTAGCCTTGAAGCCTAAGGGGCCTGAATTGAAGCCAGAGAAACGGCAGTGCAAGATAACATGGGACTTTTAGATCACAAGTGGATCACAGCCTGAGTATAAGGTGGGATCTTTTCAGAAATGAAAGTTTGAACAATATTCATCTGGTTTCACATTTTTGCTGTGTAGGAGAGATGGTCTCTTTAGGAGGCCAGGTCACAGCTGTGGTGTATGCCAGGATTCTTCCAGTTCTGCACCTGGTGGGAACTCTCTGGTGATACCCACCTCCTGCCCCTCCTTCCCTGTCCCATTTCTTGCTCCATCTCATCCTCCTTGTGCTGGCTTCCCTTCCCTTTCCAGCTCACGACTCTGTCCCAAGCTGTCTCACAGGCTCTGAGCTCCTTCCTAGCAACCTTGCTGTTGTAGCCTCCTTCTCTTTGCTTCCCCTTTGCCTTCATCCAATTATCATGTGACCTTCTGCTCCCTTAGAGGAACTCTGCCAAAAAATTTCCCCCTTCTGTGCTTGTTTGCTTGCCAGGTCTGAGCAGGAAAATACTGTTTCCTGCTATTTCATTAGGAGCAGTCAGGAAGGTCTCTCCTGCTGAGGGAAGGCACTTCAGTGAATTACATCCCTCACTCAGCTGCCTCAGAGGAGATCGCGTGTGTTAAATCCGGTCCTTTCTCTCCCTTATTTTCCCCTTGCAGATGCACCGTCAGAGGCAGAACAGGGATGTGAGGCCCATCCCAAACCCAGATGGGTGTCTTCAGGGTCCCTGCCCAATTTGGCCTTATCTTCCTTGAGGACAATATATGTCTCCTAATCTGAGCCACCAACTCAAGGGGAAGCCCCGGATGAGGGCAAGAGGTCCCATGGCTCCCTGGTGAGGCAGCAAACTGTGTCACAGCCCAGGCTCTCCCAGGGGCTCGTGTTAGCAACACAACAGATCTTTTGTAAGAGGTTACTTAGCATATTTGATGGCTTTATGACTGGACACAGTCCTTTGGGACATGTCTGTGGCTCTCGGTGTCAGTTTTCCTGAGACAGCTGCTCTCTGTAGCTCTCTACTGAGCAGGAGGTGGTGCCAGCGGTGCCCATGGCTGTATCTGTTCGTGGCACTGATGCAGAGAAGTAGCTGGGGTGTTGCAGATTGTGGCAGATTCACTCTTCATAGTCAGTTGAAAGAAAACAGGCATGACTAGGACATCTCATCCTAGGCAATGACATCCTCCCCAGGGATGCTACAGAATCTGGATGACAAGCTCACATGCAGACAACCACTCCTGTCTGCAATGAGTTTAAGATTCAGGCAGTAATTGCCCTAATTTGCAGCTCTCATTGGGGCTTAGGATAAACCAGGAACTAAGGGACCATCTGGCAGAGGGAGCAGCGGAACTACTAGTCCCTAAGGGAGCTTGGATGAGAGGATGGTGTCTTTAGTTCCTCAAAGTTTTGGCAAGCATCAGGTGAGGCTTCTTTGGCAGTTCGGCACCTGCAGCAGCCACGGAGTCTTGCTCTGATCCCTCCTCCTCTACAGGTACAATCGTTGTCTTTTACAAAGGCAATCCCAAGCACAAATACACGCTAGGTGGAGAATGGATTGAGAGCATCCCTGAGGAGAAGGACTTGGGGATGTTGGTGGATTGGAAGCTTGACTTAAGCCAGCAACGTGCGCTTGAAGCCCAGAAAGTCAATCACATCCTGGGCTACATCGAAAGCAGTGTGGCCAGCAGAGCGAGGGACATGTACTTTGCTCTCATGAGACCCCCACCTGGAATACTGCCTCCAGCTTTGGAGTCCTCAGCACAAGAAGGACATGGACTTGTTGGAGCGAGTCCAGAGGAGGCCACGAAGATGATGCAAGGGCTGGAGCCCCTCTGCTGTGAGGACAGGCTGAGCGAGTTGGGGTTGTTCAGCCTGGAGAAGCAAAGGCTCTGGGGAGACCTTACAGCAACCTCTCAGTATCTTAAAGGGGCTAACAGGAAAGCTGGAGAGGGACTTTTTACAAGGGCATGTAGCGATAGGACGAGGGGTAATGGCTTCAAACTGGAAGAGGGGAGATTTAGGTTAGATCTCAGGAAGAAATTTTTCATTCTGAGGATGGTGAGACACTGGCCCAGGTTGCCCAGGGAAGTTGTGGCTGCCCCATCCCTGGAGGTGTTCAAGGCCAGGTTGGATGGGGCTTGAAGCAACCTGGTCTAGTGGGAGGTGTCCCTGCCCATGGCAGTGGGGTTGTAACTAGATGATCTTTAAGGTCCCTCGCAACTCTAACTAGTCTATGATTCTATGTGTGACTGTGTACCCACAGTGCCTCACATGATGGGGACCATGATTCATGAGTCAAAGAGTCTTGGTGCACTCCTTCAAACATACTCTTAGAACTGGAGCTAGAAATGAACAAAAGACAACAGCAAGCAGGGATGAGTCACTAAATGGTTAAAAATCCTCTTTCCCAGTCTGTCAGAAGATGCAATCCAGCTACCTTCCCATTTGATGTGTGCTTGTGCACTTACACCAGAACATGGTGTTTAATGAAAAGGATTGCTTTTGATAGATGAAGGCTTCTGATTATGTAATTGCCCTTGTAAGGGAGCACAGAGGAGAATTTTAGCAATATTGCTGGCTCTTATGCAAGACTGTTGCCGGTGTTTACTCTGCAGAGATGTGAATCTCCTCTGTCATTTGGGCAGAAAATGATGCCTTAATCTTTTAAGACATTTATGAAACATTGGATTATGCCAGGATCAGTGTGCTATCATCTGTAAGAAATTTACTGGCTGATTGGATTGCACAGAACTTTTCAAGGCAGGTTTTATATTTAAACTTTGCATTTCCATGCCGGAAGAACAGCAGATATCAAGCTCTTAAGAGCCTTGGATAAATCATGAGGTCCTAGTTTTCAGCAATTACTATCAATGGAAAGTTGGGTTTGTGCATCTGTCAGGAATAGAAGCTGTATAGAATTTGCTGATCACTGGTCTATTGGATACATTTTCATCATATTTCTCAGCTAACAGGAATTAAACAGAGCTAAATTGCACAGTAATGTTCTTAAATGTTCCCCGGAGGGCTGTGAGATGATTTAATGACACAGGTTTAGTGTTCTAGATAGTGACTGAAGCACTGACTTAAGAGTTAAATTAGGAAAAGCATAGGACACTGAACCAATTTCAGCTAAGCTTGTTCTGGTCTTCTCGCCCGTGGCAAAACTGTTGTCCATATTTGAGAAAAAAAATCCTACTTGCCGTTGCTTTTTTCTCCCACTCTTTTGGCAAACTGGAGACACTGGAGGTTTCTGGGATATGCGTTTAAACGCTTGTTACAGTGCAGGAGAGCATTTGGGCTTAACAGCTTGGTTTTCAGCCTCGCTTTGTTTGTGGCTCCCTATGTTTTCCAGCGGAGGTTCAGCCCATGGGATAGTGATTTCAGCCAGCTGAAATAGGCTTGTACCTCTGAATGAGTCCCAACACCCAAAGAACTCTATGAACCAAAGCGTGTGTCGTAGCCTCCTGTCTCCAAACAGGCTCTCTTCTTGCTCTTAGTTACATCTAACATGGTCATTGAGGCACTGGTTCAAGGTAACATGTTCAACTGGAGACATGGTGTCCATTTCCCTCTCTCTCACATGGTTGGGTAGGAAATGGTACCTGTGGGAAGCAAGGTGAATGCTTGCTTGCACTGCGATAAGCCATAATGTTTAATACGGGGCACTGGAGAATCACACTGAGAGCCTGTAGAACCTGGGCAGATCCTGCAATGTCTCTCTGCAGTGGTCAGGAAGGGCTGGTAGACATCTGTGAGGCTCTCTGAGATGTCTGTTGCACACAGAGCCTGTCTGAGGCCTGCCTTGATGCAATATTCATATTCACGCCCAAACTGGTGGCATGATTTTGCGCAGGATTGAGAATTACTGATACAGGCGAAGTGTTGATTTGGGCTTGACTAGAGACCTGAACCCACATTAACCACCTTTGGAGGCTCAGGAAGTCTTCCAAAGCCGTCGAGTTGAAAGCTTGAGGGTATCACAATTAGTGCCATAAAAATGCTTCCCTTTTTAAAACACCCTTTTGAGTGTACTTGCAATCCTGTGCTCACACAAGTGAGTGGTACTGGACACAAACAGAAATCTTCTTGCCACTTTCCTTACTGAAGTAGAATGCTGGCCCAATCTATGAAACAGTAACCTTTTTTAGGAAGTCCAGCCTTGTGATTCCCACACTTTTCCGTGCCCAATAGCATAAAAAAGCAAAGCTTGCTACAAACTACAGTAAAAAGGAGGTACTTGGTATCCCATGGAAATCTAGACACAGTCCCTGCACTGGGAACTCCTATGCAAGGCAAATGCCCGTCTTATGCTCAGAGGAGCCCAAGAAGAACCAAACCTGGACGCTGTTCCAGGGTGGCAGAGCCCTGGCAGAGGCTGCCCAGAGAGGTGGTGGAGTCTCTGACTCTGGAGACATTCCCAACCCGCCTGGACGCCATCCTGTGCCACCTGCTGTAGGTGGCCCTGCTCTGTCAGGAGGGTTGGACCAGATGATCTCCAGAAGCCCCTTCCAACCCCTGACATTCTGTGATATGTGTGCACACCTGGACCATCTTGTGTAAGACACTGACAGCACTTTGTAGCTGTATCAAACTCACATCAGCAGGTGTAAACACCCCTATGTACACAATACTCCATGCTTACTTATTGCTTTTCTCCAAATGTTTGCAAATCATCAACCATCAGCCAAAATTTCCCCTCCTCTCTTCCTTCCTCTCCAGTAAACCAGCAATGAATCCACTTGTTCTCGTAGTTCCTCCTTTTACAGGTAGGGAAACTGAGGAAGGGGACTTGGCAGAGCTAGGGGCAACAAATGTTGTGGACCTGGGTGTTCCAAGGACAAGTTCAACTGAAAGCTCTCAGGACTGGTTCGGGCATGCTTGATCTTGCCTTGGGGCAGTGGGAAGGACGAGGTCACCTCTTCACCTCCTTCCCAATTCTGCTCTCAGTGCTCTAAAGATCCACCCTGTTACTTTGGAAACAAGGCCCTCCCATCAGTGACACACAAATTTCTCTTGGTCTTCCTGTTTATGTCTCACCGATGCTCTTGCTCTCACAGCGTTTGCAGTTGGTTCTTGCTTCTGCACAAGCTGCTGGTTCTTGCTTCTGCACAAAATACCGATGTGTTAATGCTGTGTCAGCTCTCTGCCACATCAAGCGTTCGCTCTGCACAGCCTGCTAACTCCTTGTTACAGCAGGTACTACCTCTCCTCCTGCAATGCTCTCCTAAGAGCACGGGGGCTCACCCACCACCAATGGGAAGATAAAAACGGGGAGTGCGGAGTTGCTTCTGACTCCCAGGGAGGGTTCTGGGATGCCCGCTGGCACCCTTTGGGGCTCAGAGAGAGCGTCAGCATTGTGGCATGGAGACTGTGTTTGTTATCAGGTCACCAGGTAACGGCCGAGGCTCCTTGGGTGTGCCAGGGAGTCTCACCGTGGGTGCGAAGGAGTTAATTTCTCCTTGGGTGGGGAGGGCAAGGAATTGGGTGTGGGTCAAGTAGGCACATAGGTGAAGCAGAGGAATGGCATTACCTCAGAGATCTGTGACTGGATGTGGACTTTACCAGGGGTTTGGAACCCCCTCCAGACAACCCTGCCTTCCATGAGGACTTTGCCGCAGCAGAGGGTGAGTCCTCGGGTCAGCCCAGCACGGGGCGGCAGGGGCAGGATGGGCAGGCTGGGGGTCCTGGCAGCGTGACACCTCCCCAAGCACCAAGGCCCTTGGGAACACGGTGTCTGTCCCACCTTGACTTTGCCCTGGTATAAATGATTAAACAGGGTGTTGAGTAACAAAGAGTCCTTCCTGTGGCCCTGGGCCAAGAGGAGGAAACCACGGACTCCATCCAACAAGCATCACCAACGTTAACAGGGAGGAGCTTTGTTTTTTATACCTCTCTTGCACCACTCACGGTCCTTTGGAAAGATATGCCTGTCCGTGGTGTGGGCAGACCAGCCGGGCAGAGGAAGGTCGTCCTATGCTATATGGTGAATGGAGGACCTGGATGCAGAAAAAGTTGAAGCATCCTGGGATCGGGAGCCAGACTGGTCATGTAGCCATAGTCCAGGGCTCAAAGTTGGCATCTTCACAAAGCACACAAGGAAAGGCAACTGTAACAGTTGGGGGTTAATTACTATTATCTGCCTGGCTCGCAAATAAATACTGATTATGTGTTTTGTTGGCAAAAGCCTTGCTCAGAAGCGGGAAGATCACTCACCTGCTGGAGAAGGGCCAAAGATGACTCTGGCCCTGCTGCCCTGTTGCGCAGAGTTGGACTAAGGTGGTGGTGTGTCCCAGCCACCCTGCCTTGGCTGGCTTTCCACCGCCAGGTCTCCCCAGGCCAACCTGGGCTTTGCTGTCAGGGCAGAGACCCCCCCAAGGCCTCCTGGCACAGAGGAGATGTGAGCAAAGGACAAATGGCACAAATGCTGTTCTTCTGGAATCAACAAAACCCTGGCCCTTAACATATCCTTCCTGACACGAGGCCACACCAGCGGGCACAATGTTCACATGGGGGCATCCGTGCCTTGTTGCAGGAGCTTACAATGGCAGGACAATTCAGGTTGGAGTGGATCCTGGGAGGTCTCTAGTACAAGCTGCTGCATACCTGGGGGAGGACACCAAGTCCCATTTCTCATGTGTCACTCCTGCCGAGCAGAGGGTGGCCTGCAAGACCAACACTGGTTTCTGCAAAGCTCCCGACTGGTAGGTGGTGAATTACTGTTAGAGACGTGGTCAGCACGTGGAGCCAGACTGTATTCTCATCCCCAGATGTCATAGGCTTCCAGGATGGGTTGAAGTATGCAAATATACGAAAAATATATATGTAGTGTTTGGCTCATCTTGAGATCTTACATCCAGACATGAGATTCATGTAAGAGCCCATCACCGTGAGTTAAATCAGGCGCCAAGCATCGTGGCTTTACATAAAACAGAACTCTTGTTCTGTTAGTGATATAATTGATCTCTATCGGTCAAGCGCAGAGCTGTGGACTCCTCTCCTCACGGAGGATGGCATCTCGAAACACGCAGCTGGAGAGGAGTGAGCCATAACATCTCCGTATCGCTGATGGGGAGCCGCACCACGAAGAGACTCGGTGGGTTTCAGTCAGAGGTACGTCCGAGCATCTCAAATAACGCGTGGTGCTTATGTTTAGGCAAGTGGATTAGCTGTATATTCGGGCAGTTAAACCGCTTATTAGTCTCCACTGACAAGTGCTGATTAGCTCCTTGGTGGCTGTAATGTGAGAGCAGGCACCTAACACCCGCGGAGACACCTACAATTAAGCATTGTAACCTACAGCTGCCTCCTGTCCCCAGTGGCATTCCAAATGCCTGCTTGGAGGTCACGCGGGAAGGTTGTGATGGAGATGGGAAACGCCTCTGGATCTCCTGACTCCCTGACCTGCTAGCACCCATTCGCTTGTGCCAGAGGCTGACACCGAGGGACATGGGTTAGGGGTGGTTTTGGCATAGGTTTATGGTTGGACTTGATGACCTTGGAAGTCTCTTCCAACCCAAGTGATTCTGTGATTCTGTGTGATTCTTGTGTCCCCACCTCCTGCCCCTCCACTTCAGCATCTCCCCAAGCTGCCTCTTGACTTGTGCTTGGAGGCTTAAGCCACCATGGCTGGCTTGGCTCATAGAAAGCCCAGAACAGGGGTGTCCTCACCCATGACCAGCACTCTGAGGTGCTTCAGAGTTACAGATCAATGACCACAGCATATAATAACAGCAATAGCACTATTACTCTCCTAATTGCCAGAGGGATAACAACAATTACTACTACTAATATTAATAACAATGGCAGTAAAAATAGGTGTTAAGATCTGCTGGTAAGGACTGTTACTCCTTCATCATATTAATTATCATCTCTGCTATTAGTCCTCCTGAAATTGGAGTGCAGTAATTCAGCATTGTGTGACACATTACTTTCAGAAGGCCACAAAGAAAAGGCTCAGCCTGAGTCAGACCATTGAAAAAGAGGTAGGAGTGACCTGCTGCATATCTGTCTGTGACGGTGCTCACGGCTGTTCCTGAGAGGAGAAAAAACCCCACAGAACGGGCAAATTCTAGAAGTGGAAGAGATATGCAAATGTGTAATTTCCAGGTTTGGGAATTATAGCAGGAATATAAGGAATATTTGTAGTGCAGAGGAGCTGCTGGTGGTCGAGGGTTGGCTTCTGGCAGTACATCAGAGAACTGATGCTCAGAACTGCAAGGGTGGCACGTGTCACGTTCACCCAGAAGATTTCCCACCTGAATTTCCAGCCCTGTGTTTGGACGACAGCTTTGTGTGGTCCTGCCTGTATTCACAGAGCATCCTGATTGTGGAGCAATAGGGAGGATGTTCCACTGGGAGGTCAATGGGCCTCCACTGCAAAGTGGGGGGCTCCTGGAGCTTTTGGGGGATTTCACTCACTTTCTAACAACAGCGAAAACCTGAGCTTTAGTGCTTGTGAAAGATGTTTTTTGAATCTGTGTTCTAAGAAGAGTGTTTCCAACTTGTGAAATAATGGTGTTTTAAGACAAAGTTAGCACATCAAAACTAAGCCCCAATTAGAAAAAAAGAAATTCCCCTTCCATCCTCGTCTATATTACCTGTCACGTACTCTTCTTCTGTGGAAAAAAAAGCAAACCCCAAAACTTTTGGAATAATGTTGCGATGTGGAACAAAGCCAGATTCTGAGAACTAAAGCCTGAGAGTAACAGCAGCTCCTGTCCATGTGGTTTTCCGAGATGGCAGGCAGAATCTGCCCCAGGTCTCTGTGTTGCCATGGTATGCAGTATGGATGATGTTGCTTGTTTTGCAGAGGCAGAGACAGAGGTGGAGAGCCAGCAGGGATGTGGTAACAGGGGCAATTTTACCCACGCTGGAGGACAAGGGCTCTCTAGGTCTTCATTAGCAGGTGGGTCCTGCAGGTGCAGGGGTGTCACTGTGGCCGTATACCGCCCTGCTTGATGTTCTCACCAGTAATTAGTATCCTGGCTGCTTTGCAAACCGAGCACTTAAGCTCCATTTTTAATTGTCTGGGGATTATGCCAGCTCTGGGATTGTATCAGAAACTCGGCGACGTTGCAGCTTTGCAAGCCACCCTACTGACATCTGCTGCTTGCTGCTTTGTTTCCTGAATGGGCTTTGGCTGGCGCTGCAGGAAGGACTAGCCGCGAAGGGGAACAGCCTCAGTTGTGATTCCCCCGATGGTGCTTGAGCACTCGTTATTGCTGGGCTGGTTGCTCGCTATGGCTAATTCATCGCTACAGCCTGAGGATGCTCTTACCACGCACATGCTGACCTTGGCAGGTTGCTCCAGCCATGTGCTGTGCAACCGGTGGACGTGCTGTCTCCTCCGGCATGGCACGCCGTAGGCCAACATCTGTCTCTGGTGACGAAATGTAAAAAACTTGTTTCCAAAGGGAGCGCAGGCTAGTTGGGCTTTTGAGGAGTGGAAGAGAGAGCACCATGCCAGGGCTGCATGTGGCCGCAGGGCTGACAGGAGGAGACGGCATGTTACAGACCTCCCCAGGATGGGGCAGAGGGAGCTTGTGCTCTGCTGAATGGTGCTGGAGGGGAGGAAGGGGAGGGTCGCTGTTGTTTTAGCCCTCCCTGAGATAAATCCACGCCGATGCACTACCAGGAAAGAGAAGTGATCCCCTAGGGACAGCTTGGTGTGAACATAATTGTGGCTCAGGGTATGTTGCTTGGCTGATTGCACCACAGTGGCTAAAGCTTTCCAGCTGTTCCTAGCGAAGGGTTTTGAAGAGCAATGGCCTGGATGTGCTGATTCTGCAGTATTTCCTGCAGGAGCTTGTGACTGCATTTGAAATGTCTCGGATGTACTTTGCTACTGAGCTTATATTGACGTGCCTTTCTAAGCTACCATCAAGCAGTCAGCAAATCTTTGCCTGCCCGGATAGCTCACTAGCCCTGCTCCTGGGCAATGCCATTCTCCTGTGTTTTCCCACATTGTAGTTGGTTGGTGGGAGGATCAGGAGGGTCTGTTGGTCCCAGATTTGCTCTCTGTGGGCCTCAAAGAACAAGGAACAAGGTTCAGACCAGGGAGGTTCAGCTGGGGTCTGTGTGTGCTGGCTCCTGTGTGGCGACATCTTTCCTCATCGTGAAGGTGTTGTTATGCTGTCAATGGGAGAAGGGATTTTGCCCGTGTTGGGGAGTTATAATAGAAATGTTGAGACTGGCAAGAACGGAGATTGGCTGAAGATTGGTGTAGAAGCACCAGAAGGGGGAAACAGCAGAAGGGCTGCACCAATGGGAGGTATAAATGGCCTCTAGATGGGCAAAGAGGCAAGGTGCCAACCTGGGAGAAACCCAAGAAATGTGACAAGGACTCAAGTCATTATCATTGTCCCTTTTGCCTGGAGTGGAGAAAAGCTGAAGGGCGATGGACTACCCATGGCTCAAGATGTGACATTCAACAAGATCCCAAGAGGGTGCTGGGGCAGGAATAAGCCTCATTCGTTCATATTTCTGTAATGAGTGAAAAGCTGTCCTTGGATGTAAAATTGGATGTGAAATTGCCTTTGCCTCTGAGTCATTCCTGAAATCTCTCCCATTGCTATTTGTCAGACGCAATCACTCCACAAATAGCAAGTAGTGGCAGAAACAGCAGCTGTGGCCCAGGGAATACACTGTAGACTTCAGGAAAATGGTGTCTGTAATGTGCCCAACTGATGCAGAATTAATCAGGTTTGAAAAAAGAACACGGCTCTCGCACCCTGGGGGACTGTAGCTAAAAATTCCTGCCTATGTGATCTTCCCGTCGTGCTCCTTGACATAACTTCTAAGAGAAATAAATGAGTTTATCTCCCACATTGCCTGCAGACCTTTCACATGGAAATAGTGGGATTAAGGAGATTAAGATTTAGCTTCGACTTGGATAAAGAACAACAAAGAAGAATGATTAACACTTGAAATGGTTCCCAGTCATTAGATCTGAAGTCCAGTCTCTGTATATTGCCTCTAGTGAGAGCTTTTCTGTTGTGTTCATTGCTGTCACATCTGATCCCGTAAGAGAGCAGGAGTAAACCAAATGGTTCCCTACACTGGGATGGGCTGGCTCTAAAACACCCATAGTTTGGTCCATGGGCAACGTAGAAGGCATGGAAGAGAAAAAGGAACTGGTGAGGTTTATGGGGTGGGTGTAGGAAGGCTCCTCTTGAGGAGGACAGGGAATCAGCAAGAAGAGGGTCAAGGAGGTGGAGAGCAGAAGCTAAAGGTTGAAGTCTTGGTCTGAAGTGAGCAGGAAAGAGAAGAAGGTAGGATGCCACAGGCTTGGAGAGGATCTGGCTAGGGATGGAGGACAAGATGACAGGAGTCAGATGCACTCTTGGTATTGGTGGGCAACACAGGGGTGCCAGAAGTGGCCGTAGACCATATGCCCTGTTATGGGTCTGGTTCAGACAGCAAATGGAGGGTTGGAGTTAAGGAGGGAAGGGTCTGTAGTGATGTAGGTGAGAGGGTGTATGTTGGAAGAGACAATGGTGTAATGTCCAAGAAGGCTGCGTGAGACTGGGCAGCAGTTGTGTGTCAGGAAGGCAGGGAAGGACATTTCTTCATGATCCTTGGCTTTTGTTCAAGCTCTTTTACCTCGGTTTTTGATGTCAGGGGAGCATTCGAACCCTCAAAATTTGATTTAGATGAAAAAATAACTCTTCTGAACTGTTCCCCTCCTCAATGGATATGAAATTGAACTAATGAGTTTGTGGTGATATCTGAGATGTTTGGGTCATTTTCCCACTTTAAGAATATACTTTTGGTACATGTGGCCGTGTGTTTGGACATCTGAGGCTTAAGACTCCAAAGTCAGGTTTTAAGCAGCAGCAGCAGCTGGGAGTCAAGGCTGAAATGCTCTGCTGAGTTTTTGGAAGTCCTTAGGTTCCCCAGGGCCAAGAGTCTCAATACCAAACCCAACCCAACCTCCGGCAGTCTAGGGGGCTTTCTGCCTTTCTCACTTGGAACACCCCACGTAAATTGGGCCCCACACAGACTCCAACACTGCAACCAGAAAGTGGTTTCCCCTTTAGTCCAGGCTGTCTTTTCCCAGAAGCAGTAGCTGAGATAGCTTCCCAGGTCATTTTGAAGGCTGCGATGATTCACTGCCACCAAGATCCTTCTGCTGCCAGTGTGGAGGCACCTTTTGAAACAGGAGTTTCTGCTCCTGCATTATCCTTCCCTCAAAGCCTGGATCATGAGGCCAAGCCACCAAGAAATTCCATCCTTTGGGATGGCAGTTCTCATTTCATCTGCAGTGTTGTGGCTCTGGCTGGCTCAAAGAGTAGGTGGATCCTCCACTAGTAAAAGCAGGGAGCCAAACAGGGTATTAGAGCTCTTGCAAAGGCAGGGGACAGGCTGGCAATGTCCAGAGGCTGCAAGTACAACTCTGGACTATTTTAGCACGTTCAACAACCGGGCTTTTAGCATTGTGCATGGTTTGATGTCTCTGCAGCTTTTCCCCATGTACACAGAGATGTGTCAGCCTTCTTTGGTCCTGGCAGTGTTACAGGCTCAGATCCAGTGGATGTGTAGGCCCCATGTTCCACACAGAAGAGCTACCCATGGCTTCATTACCTGGGCTGATGGGAGAGAAGGAGGTGGGGGTTTGCTCAGTGGGACCCCCGGATCAGCTCTTTGCCTAGATGGACAGGACAGCGCAAGGTTGTGTGGTCTCCGTCGTTTGAAGTTTCCAAGACCAGGCTGAGTAAAGCCCTGAAGAACTTGGTCTGACTTCTGTAGCAGACCTTGCTTTCAGTATGAGGTTGGGCTAGACATGACCTCGGAGGTAACATGCTGGTGACAATGCAACAGGATACTTCTGAGCTCAGTTTTCCCAACAGATGCCAGTCGTTGACTCTGGTGACATTGGTGACCTGAAGCCAGCTAACCCCCTTGCCTGCTGCAAAGCCAGGGCCCTGATCAGAGGCACCGAAAGGCTAAATAACCATGTTTAGCATGATATCCAGGCTCCCAGACTGCAAAGTGGCTCAACTGTGCCTCAGCACGGCATTTTGCAGTTAGGTGGGCCATAACTGAGCCCAGCTTCCAGGCTCACCCCCAGAGCTGGTGTGACTGGAGCCATGTTGGAGGCTGACGGTTCATGGACAGCATGGGACAGCGGGATTGTGTACAAGGTCCTTCTGAATTGCACCCCACGTTGCAGTTGTTTAAACCAGGTCTGAGGGTAGATTGAGTCCCCACTACCACCAGTGGCTTTTTGAGGACAGCCCTTCCCAGTGTGATCCATGGTGTCACTCCACACATGGAGCAGGATCTCAGTCGGCTATGGTTACTCCATCTGCTCATCCTACTTCCTCCATCTGAGAGAGCAAACACACCCCTCTGCACACATCCAACAAGTGTCGCTGCTATTTCCACTGGTAGATTAAAAATAGAAGACATTCTTGCTGGCATAATTAGATGTGCAGAGCTTCCTGGACTCCTTGCAGGCTTGGTACAGCAATTGTCAGGAATTTTACCCTTCAGAGGAGATCCCACTCCTGCCCTGCAGGACTCAATCCTTCCTATTGAATCCAGGCTTGCTTCCCAAGCATCTGTCTGCTCACAAGTTGTGGTGCTCAGTATCTCTAACTTGGATGCAGCATATGAGGTCAGAAAAGGGCATGTGATCCCCGTTCCAGGTCTTACATATCCTTGTACATTTTAATAGTACTCTAGAGACTGCAGAGCAGTGCAAACCAGCTTGAAGCTTTCCTCTTCTTGGCCTGATCGGCAGGTCATTGTTGGTTTCTTTACAGAATAACTTGGTCCCCTTTTGTGCTGCACCATATGTTAGATGAGACACAGTTGTTTGCTCTGACAATGAGTCATTACCACAGTTGTAGTTGTCAAGAAAGCTGGTGGGTTTTGCAGCTGGATCAGGGAAAGTCAAAGCCTTTAGCATACTTAAAAACACAGAAGTTCACATGCTTTTTTGGGAGTCCCGGGTCAGCCAGACTGATCAGTCCCAGCAAAGGAATCCTTCTCTCTGGCCAGTGCAATAATAAATTTATAGTGAAGGGGCTTTGAATCCCTTCTTCCCCTGCCCAACAGAGGAACACGTTGCCTATCCCTGCTGTGCCCTCTCTGCTACTTGGGGTCAGAGACTTACCATGTGTCTCCTTGTGACAGCTCAAAAGGGCCTCGCTGGCTTCTGAGGTCTCCAGGAGTTCCTGCCATAGAAGTTCTAGGTTCACCCTTGGTGTGTGTGAGTCGTATATTCATCACATGGGGGTGATGTGGTTTAACCCCAGCCAAGCAGCTGGGACCCCGCAGCCACTCGCTCACTCCCCCAACTGGGATGGGGAAGAGAATCAGAAGAGTACAAGTGAGAAAAAACTTGTGGTTTGAGATAAAAACAGTTTAACAGGTAGAGCAAGAGCTGCGCACGCAAACAAAACAAAACAAGGAATTCATTCACTGCTTCCCATTGGCAGGCTGGTGTTCAGCCATCTCCAGGAAAACAGGGCTCCATCAATCGTAATGGTTACACAGGAAGACAAACGCCGTAACTTCAAACGTCCCCCCCTTCCTTCTTCTTCCCCCAGCTTTACATGCTGACCATGATGTCATATGGTGTGGAATACCCCTTTGGTCAGTCGGGGTCAACTGTCCTGGCTGTGTCCCCTCCCAGCTTCTTGTGGACCCCCAGCCTGCTCGCTGGTGGGGCGATGTGAGGAGCGGAAAAGGCCTTGAGTGCTTAGCGGCAAATGAAAACACCAGCGTGCTCTCAACACTATTTCCCATTCCAAATCCAAAACACAGCACCATATCAGCTGCTAGTAAGAAAGTTAACTCTATCTCAGCTGAAACCATGACATTCTCTAGCCCATATTCCATACCATTTATATCATGCTCAGCAAAAAGAACTGGGATTCTCAGTAGTAAACCAGTTTGTGCTAACGGCTTTTATGATATGGTGGCTTACCTTCAGGACTTGGCCTTCACAAAGGTCCCTGGATACACTGCTTGCTCACTCTCAACCTGGCTGGATTCTCATATCCCATTCCTATCTTCTCTGACACTCGCTGCCATTCTGGAGTTTACAACTCTATATCAAAAAAAATGGTGGTGTTTGCAGACCATCAAAGATGGTCTTCATGAGCTTTGAAGCAGAGCAGACCCTGCCAGTGCAGAAAGACAGTCTCTGCATTTGCCACTCAGAGCCAGAGCCAGGTGAAGGCAGCGACAGACAACACGGGAAAAACTGGGAAAAGTGGTAGGAAGAAGCAAAAAAGTCTGAATTGCTTTAGCAGAAGTAATTTTTCTGGTGCATTGCTGTTGTGCTGTCTGGCAATTGCAGACGTGGTTGGTCTTAGGGAAGAAATGGAGCTCCTGGAGCACTTTCTCCTCTTGCCCTAAAAACAAGTAGGAAAGAGCCTTTGGGACTTCCAGGGGTTGTGTGTATTTTATTTAGAGGAACAACAGAGGACATGAGCAATGTTACTGCTCTCTGCTATGGGCATGCACTGAGAGCTCACACCCATACGAGTATTAGGAACCCGATAGCAAGAAGAAAAGGTTGATGATGGAAAAAGGAGAAAGGGAGAAGGAAAAAAGCAAGAAAGGGAGAAATACTAAGTTAAGCTATGTACGCATAAGTAGGAGTCAGAGAAAGTGAGGGAGAGGGATTTTCTGCCCTTGTAAGGAGGGCATGGAGATCTCCATGGTAAGAGCACTTCTGCAGAGTGCAGAGGGAAAATGGCATGTGCTCCCAAGGGATATTTGTATTCAGCTCTCCTGGAGAAATAGCCACCATAAACCTAAGGAAGGGAAGTTATCCATAACTCAGAAAATACGTGGAAATATTTTCCACGCCGCTCTGGGAGACCAGGAAGTTATTTTTGGTTTCTGTAGCGCAGCGAGTGTCATCGAGAGCATGTGCAACAACAGAGTTTTCAGCAGCTCTCATTGTATTTGCTGCTATTGACCTTATCGCTAATAAGTGCAGGATGTGAATTATAACGGCAAAGATGTAATCGGAGAGGCCTGGAGACAGCTCGTCTGCTAGGGACGAGCAGTTGCCATGACAGAGGCTCTTGCGTTGCTCCTTCTCAAGTGGAACATCAGGTAAAACAAGGACTCTCCTGCTTCTGTTGACTTCAGTCTAATTTAAGGGATAAGAGACTTCACTCTTTCCCTGGATGTGGAATGTGAGGGCATTTTTATGATTGTGAATGACAGAGAAAGTCATGTTATTGCACTCCTGGTGAAGCACTTTGATATTCTGCACAGCACTCAGTCTGGGACAATAAATGTTATTCTTAGCTATTGCTTATTAAGTCACAATACATGCAAGGACGCACCAGAGACAAAGGATCCAGATTCTTCCTGATTTACAGCAGCTTAAACAGCTTTAGTGGTGCTACACCCATTTATACCAGCTCAGAATCTGGCCCGGAGTTTCCATGAGGTGTAGCACCAGGGGTTTAAACCCTACAGATGTTACTTCAGCTGATATGATGATGCTCGTTTTGCAGGGGTAAAGCGAGCAGCCCATATGAGTAACATCACAAAACCTACGTTCCCCCTGTGCTGAGTAGCCCGGCCAAGCGAGCGAGGGCTGCACGACGCTGACATCCTTTTTTGTAAGCATGCCAAGGGAAAAAGATCTGGCACTCAGCAACATGTGCTTTATGTCTCTTAGAGAACCGGTACATCCCATGGCACAAGATGCGACAGAAGAACTCAGCCGGGAGAGCTTCACGTTGCAGAGGACTTCTGAAGAGCTTGGAGACACAGATCATAGAATCATAGAATCATAGAATCACTTGGGTTGGAAGAGACCTTCAAGATCATCGAGTCCAACCATAAACCTATGCCAAAACCACCCCTAAACCATGTCCCTCAGCACCACGTCCACCTGTCTTTTAAATACCTCCAGGGATGGCGAGTCCACCACCTCCCTGGGCAGCCTGTTCCAATGCTTGACAACCCTTTTGGTAAAGAAGTTTTTCCTAATATCCAACCTAAACCTCCCCTGGCACAACTTGAGGCCATTTCCTCTTGTCCTGTCACTTGTTACTTGGGAGAAGAGATTGACCTCCACCTGGCTATAACCTCCTGTCAGGGAGTTGTGGAGAGTGAGAAGGTCTCCCCTCAACCTTCTCTTCTCCAGGCTAAACAATCCCAACTCCCTCAGCTGCTCCTCATAAGACTTGTTCTCCAGAGCCCTCACCAGCTTCGTTGCCCTTCTCTGGACACGTTCCAGCCCCTCAATGTCTCTCCGATACTGCGATGCCCAAAACTGAACACAGCACTCGAGCTGCGGCCTCACCAGTGCTGAGTACAGGGGCACCATCACTTCCCTGCTCCTGCTGGTCACACCATTCTTGATACAGGCCAAGATGCCGTTGGCCTTCTTGGCCACCTGGGCACACTGCTGGCTCATGTTCAGCCGACTGTCCACCAGGACCCCCAGATCCTTTTCTGCCAGGCAGCTTTCCAGCCACTCCTCTCCAAGTCTGTAGCGCTGCCTTCCAGATGCCTCTACCTGACTCTCATGCTGCTCATAAGTGCTGTGGGCTGGGAAGGTTAGAGAAAGGAGTGTCCGGAAGTTTCTATGAGTGTGTCCTTTTCTTCTACCCTCTTGTTTTGTTTCAGCTGTGACATCATCTTTGAAGCAACAGGGACTGCCACCGGCTTGGGGACAGACAGTAGGCTGAGGGAACAGGCCTGGGCTGGTGGCAGTCCCCGGTCTCTAGAGACAGCTGAGGAAGATGGTCTGAAATTTAGCAGCAGCGATGGATGTAGAAATTGTTCCAGGTCATAATGGTCTGAAAGGAAAAAAGAGGCAGAAAACTTACCTTACAGTGACATAGGTGGTAACCAACTGCCTGCGGGAGGATTTATCAGAAGATGGGAAAGCGTCATTACATTACAATCTGCAAATGTGTGTGTGTCCAGAGGGACAGTGGGCAAGGGGGACAGATTGAAGAGGAATGGGACCAGCAGGCAGTAATGTATCAATGACAATGATTCTTGTTTTGAAAGCCAGGGACCCATTGTCATTTTATCGGGACAAACTGGTATTCCTTGACAGTACCTGATTCACAGCACAGCACCTGGATCCAAAAGTGAAGACTTTCAGATGGAAATGAGAATCAGCACAGATGAGGATTTTTCCAAAGTGCTAAAAACCCAGAAATGATGAAGGGAACTGGGGTTTTCAGGCACTTGAAAAAAAAGCCCCAACCCTAGCCTTTCTTTTGGACCTGAGAAATGCAGTTCAGCTACCAGATGCTTGGACCATGTAAGCAAATCCCAGGCATCTCACTGTGTCTTTTGTCAAGATCCCACAGCATTTCACGAACATCACAAGACCTTGAGGTGGATCTGACTGCCATTTTGTAAGGGGAGAAATGAAAGAAGGTTTTGTCTGGCTGGTGGCTGAGCAGACATCTGCTAGAGCTCAGCCTGTGCTCGCCTCCAAGCCAGATTTCTGCCACCTCCTCCAGCCATCGTTCAGTTTGTATTACTTTTATGGACTACTCAAATTTGCACAGTAGGTGTTATCCCCAAAAGAGGAGAATGAAGGCTGGTACCTCTCAGTGGAACTTGCTCTCCATGTAAACAAGTTTCCACTTTTTGCTTGGGTCTGGCTAGAATTCCTCTAGCCAGACCCCAAGGAGCCTTGCCACTTTTTGAAGTTTTGTAACACATCACCAGTGAGAGCAAGGCTGTCCTGAGAGCAAGGCTGTCCTTCTGCAGAGCTTTGTGGGGTGAAGCACAGCATGTTGCATAGAACAACAAAGCGCAGTCCCAGGGCTATGGGAAGGCACAGGGCACGTGCCTGTCTCTGCCTGCATTACGGCTCTGTGATTTTCTCTGTGTGTTTTCTTACACGTGCACATCTGCACATCTCAGGAGAGTATTGCTGCCAGTTTTAGGGCACTATGGAAAGAGACTTAGCCATGATACACCCATAGGTATATTTTGCAAGAATAAAGGGTTGCTGACGTTGCTATTTACACAACGTCCCCCCTGAACATTAACCATTAATTCATTTCTTCGCATGATCTGCCCTCCACAATGCATCCAATGCCAGAAATGCCATCAGGCCAGTGTTTGTGTTGCTGGATCAAGCTGCTTTATGGCTCATGATAACAGGGTGGTTCATGGCCTGTGGAACATAAAAGGCCTCATCATAGTCAACTGATGAGTACAAGGATGGATGACCTGGTGGATGGGTTCTCACTCCATTCCCCATTTCCCCTTAGAAGGGGTGCTCCGAACACACACTGGTAACAGCCACAGTGACAACAACGGTTAAGACTGAATTCCTGGTCTTTAGTGCTGGAAATAAGATGCTAAGAGGAGACCTCTTTTTGCTTTCATGAGGGCAGAGTCCACAGAGCAAACTCTAGTGATCTAGTGACCTTCAACAGACCTCCATCCTTTGCAGCATGGAGCACAAATTATTCTGTGCTTTGGCTAGCCTTCGCTGACTCTATGGGCCTGCTGCTAAGTCAAGCTGTGCAACTTAGAGTGGGCTTTGCGCCTGCTAATACAACAGCCATGGTCCCCATAGAGCTAAACTCACTCTCAAGCACCAAAAAATACCTTAAAATGGTGTGTGTTGGTCTGCATAAAACTCAAGGTCTTCGAAAATGCCAATGTTTGAGATCTGATGTAGCGGTCTGCATGGGTCATCAGGCTGTCCTCAATGTCATGGTGCAAAGTGGGACAATCCCAGGAGCAAAGTCTGTATAAACAAGCTGCATCGCCAGCGCCTGCCCTGTGCCTGTTTGCAACGAGCCAAACTTCCAGGTTCTCCAGAGGACTACTGAGTTTTCCATCTGCCTCTTTCTTCCCAGCTGGGAAGGCAATGGGACTCCGTGGCTGAAGCTAGATCCAGGAACGCAGTCGCAGTGACCTCTGTGCCTCAAATGCTGGGACTGTTGAGGGTGAAGGGGATCATTTGCAAGTCTTGTGAGCCTTCACCTATAGTGACCACGTGTCACACATGAATACAATCCCTATGAACGGGTACAATCTTTTCCTGTGCATGGAGGGGTTTGCAAACAGCGTGATGTAATGCAGACCGAATCCGAGCTTTGCAGCAAAGCAGCAGAATCTTGTCTTTATTCCTGTAGCCGTAGTAGTCTACACATACCATACATACGCATTTTGACCGTTCATGCATTAAAAGGCTGTCAGAAACACTCCTCGGCAAGTTGCTGTGGTAATAGGAAGAAGGAAGGGAAGCTGATTGTAAATGCTCATATATGCCTGTTATTTGGATAAATTTTACGTGCAGTATGAACTAAAACTCAAATGCAAATTCATGGTGCTTGATCCAGCGCCAAGGGAAGGCTTGAGTTCAATTGCTTCAAGGTGTGTCTGTGTAGACATAGGCAATTTGAGGTTAACTGAGATGAAGCCACGGCTAATTTCATTTATTGGTTATAACCTTGGGCAGACCTGAATCTTATCCCGGGATCAGAATGTCACTGAAACACAGTGGCTACCTCTGCTGCAGCAGAAGGGTGAGCTCTCCAAGCAAATACTTCCAGCTGGGGGGGATTTCTGAGAAGTTAGTGTCTTGAGTGCACAAAGGCTTCCTTCAAATGATGAAGCACTTGCTTGGTTTAATGAATACTAGGCTTTTATGGAGATACAGATCAGCTTGGATGTTCCTGAGAAAGAAAAGTTTCCAATCTGTGGGAAATCTGATCTAGGTACAAGCAGAGGTCTAATTTACACTTAAAAAAATACAGTAGCTCCTTTCATCTTACTGGAGCTTCCCTTCACATGCTTGATAGTCATCCTGAAGACATCCATCGTGTTCTCTGTTGGTAGTGATCTACATGCAACACGGCCAAGCTTTGCTGGCTCCTCTACTGTCAGCACGCAAGATTATTTGGGATGCAGCTGGATCTCTTCACAAAAGCCAGTGGTGGCTTTTCCTTTCCCTCGTCTTTGACTGGGGTCATCCTCTGCTGATGAGGTTGACTTGGCTGTTGCCTCCTCTGGGAGTGAAGGAGGACCCTCTCCCATCCCGTTTCTATGTGTACAAATGGTGGGATAAGAGCGTCAGATGGAGTCTGAGGTAGGATGTCCTATGCTATTGCTGTCTGAGCTGCTGGCACTCTCCTCTTTTCAATTGTCATGGCATGAGACTTGCCAAGAAACCCATAGCCTCAGCGAGGCGCCCCGTCTACCTAACTCCTGCCCCATTGATTCTCCTCCTGCAATCTTGTCCCAGCTCCTCTCCCTGGATGGGTGTAGCTGTATTTGCCCTGCTCCGCATGCCTCTTCGCTCTCCCATGCTATGGCATGGCTTTGGTATCAGCTCAGATCTAAAGGGTTAGGCTCAGCGTGACTGGCAAGAGAGAGGATTAGGTAGATCCTATGTTAGCAAATGTAGGGCAGAGTAGACACAGTCAACGTGTATGTTGAAATCATCTCCAGTTAGGATGAGATAGCACCCAACAAATACTAGCCAGGTTAGAATCATAGAATCATAGAATGAGTTGGGTTGGAAGAGACCTTCAAGATCATCGAGTCCAACCATAAACCTACACTGCCAAAACCACCCCTAAACCATGTTCTTCAGCACCACGGTTAATCTGCCCTGCTGGGGTTTTCAGAGCTTCCACTTCCAAAACCAGAGTAAAGTGCAGAGAAGCCTGTGATGTGTAACAAAGAAGTAGCACGGAGCAGTTATGGGGGAGCACGTCTCCGCAGAGACATCTTTGCAAGTTAAGCTGGACTATCCAAAGGGGTGAATTAAGTATGCTCATTAAACCAGGTCAAAGTGAATGAAGCTACGTAGAAATAAAGTTGCTTTAATTCTCAGAGCGTTGACACAGAGGTTTAATGTGATCTAAGCAAAAATGTGTCAGTAGACTGAGAAAACCATGAGATCTGTAAGGGTGGGGTAATATTTTAGGGTGGAGGGTATAAGGGGCCCCAGGGCCCGGACGGGCAACAGTGCCAAGGTGGTCTTGTTTCTCCATAGGGGTATTTAGCCAGATGTAGCCCACTCACTGCGCTCCCTCCATGGAGTCTACATTTCATCTGTGAGGCTGGGGACTCCCCTGCCTCTGAAAGAGCAGCGGCCTCTGGGATACAACACTGCTTTGCTAAAAGGAAAAAGGGGAAAAAGGGCAGTTTCTGGAGTCTCCTGGCTGCTGCGCACAACTGTTTCTGACCGTGATGCACCACTACATTTTTCTGCATTGGCTTGTCACTCAGAAACAGATCAAATCACCAGCCGGGCGAGCTCCCCGCCTCTGTAGATCGAGTTGTAAAAGAGGCTGCTTATGTCAGAGCCTTGCTCTGTTTTGGGCCTGTGCGAATTGCTGTGTCACCGTTCCGTCGTGGCTCTGCCTTTTGAAACAGGCTCTGCAGCTGCCGCTCCTTCTCCTGTTTTATTTGGAGCGAAGCAGCGGAGAGTCATCGTGGGCCATTTTGAACGTTCCTTCCTTTGTGGCAGTTTGCCTGAGAACGAGATGACTCACAGGCAAGGTTACATGCCCTGTCCACGTGAGTGTGAATTAGAGGGAAGGCTCCAGGATTACTGGCGATTGTCTCCCCGGAGCGGCCCACCGAATTGTGCATTTCACAGGGCTGGAGGCTGCCATGGCCTCCTAGTCCTTTGGGTCCTGCTTAAAGGGGGGCGAGCTATTCTGTTCTGCTTCACCAGCTGGTAGCAAAACCTGTGAGGTCTGCCTGACCTGCCAAATTGTTAGGGTTCAAATGGATTAGGAACGGAACGTCAAAAAATGTTCCCAGCATACGGATGCCTCATGGCCTTGCAGCAGGCTATGTGTCACGGCGAGAGGTATGTGCAAGCAGGGACAGGAGGGAGATAATAGGACTATCGGATCCCTTACTGCATGTCGACCCATTAAAGTTTCTGTGCCTAAGTAAAATAAGGAGGTATTAAGCGTGGTGGGTTACAAGCCAGCCCCCAGAGCGCTGCACACAGTCTCAGGGAGTTCAGATTTTCCTTTGGACGATCAGGGAAAGGCAGGATGTATTTTGTGAGAAGAGCATATGGATCACTTAATCACCCAAGGCTGAAAGATGCTTTTTTTTTTTTTTTTTTTTTTAGCAAAGCAAAAGAAGTTTGGGGGCAAAAGAAGTATTTATGTTAAATGTGTTGGGGTGAAAGAGATATTTATGTTAAAAGATTGTATTGAGGGAGGATTGAATGATCGAATGGGAATAAGCTGGACATGGGCATCTTCAGCTTGGGAAGGAGAATAATGTTTCTAAGCCTCAGAGACATTTTAGGGAACCTTTCCAAAGAAAGGCATCAAACCTGTTTCGGTGTGCAACAGGTAAAGTTGAGGACAGGACTGCACAGGAGAGCTGCACCTCTGTAGGCAGAGGTGGAAAGTGCCTGGATGAGGGTGTGAGGTCCACTGATATCCTCAAGAGGGAATTGGAAGGGAGTGATCATTGCTGTTCTCAGTTTGTTACAGGCCACTCTGACTGTGTTGAACTATTCCTGTGTCTCAGGGTTCCTGCTGGGAGGAAGGAAACCTATCCTCCTTCATACGGAACTTGGCTTTGGATTTGATTTTTTCTTGGTGCTTTTTTCTCTCCCTTCCCTGTTAGCACTGGACTGGCCCAAGTAAAATTGGGCTGGAGGGGTGGGGCAAACACTCCACTTGTGCTTTTAGAAGGAGAAAGAAATATTTCAGTTGCCCATCTCAACCACACACCCAAAATTTATCCCGGAGTCAGACCTAAAGTCAAGGAGGAACTGGGTTGGGTCCTTCTATCTCTGTAATGCAGAGGGTTGGTGACATCATTTGACATGGACCCATGACCTTGGCCACACACCTGCCATCTCCTGCCTTTTTGCAATGGCACATTGTCCTTGGAGACTTTTAAGTCATTTGCATTTCACGTCTCTCCTTGACTGTGAACCGGTTGGGACGCACATGGAGGGCGGTGGTTGAGCAAGGCTCTGAACAGGGCTTCTTGGGGGCTCTTTCAGACATGCAGCTAATGCCTGGGGAAAATGCATAAGGTGACCATGGTGGTCTGGTCTGGAGCTCCGCGCTCCAAATTAAGTGGTTCACAGGATTGATGTGTGGTGACTTATTTCCACCAGGACCTTTTCCTTCCGTAGTGACTTGGTAACCCAAAGGAAATTCCTAATGCAGGCATTGCCTAACTGGGAACACTGTGCTTGAGAATGGAAGGGATAAGTCATAGCTTTTCTTTCCCCTTTGATTTACTAGCAATTGAGAAGATGACAAATAAAACACAGTTTCAGACAGGAAAGTGCAGTGTGTAGCTGCGGAGGTCAGTACTGGAGCTGAAGCGTTTCCTTACATGCTGTCTGTGATACGATTCCAAGTTTCCAAGTCCTGGATCCAGCAGTGCACCCAGGCCAGATACTAACCGCAGTTCATTTGGAGGCCTGGGCTTGAACCGGTTGTCCCTGGGATGGATGAGCTGGAGACCATTCCAGTAGCTCCGGCTGGATGTATCTAGGACACTGAATACAGCCCAGCAAACAAGTCAAGACACAAGAAGGGGAGAGTGACCTGCCCTCCATGTATCTAAAGGATGAATGTGGTCATCTAGACCAAACCGGGGCTACAGCATAGACAGGAAGGACTTGTAGAGGGAAAGGTTATCCCAGGGCTATCCCAGGGTCATCTAGGCAACAGTATGCCAAGGCAGGAACAGGGGAACCCTTCTTGTAAAGATGCCAGCACCATCCAAAGACAAGCAGGGTCTGTAGCAGGCCAACATCCCTTCCAGGTGCTTACGAAGAGGAGCTGCCCCTGCACAGCGTCATCCAAAGACAATTTCCATCCCCGACCTTGTCCCATGCCTGGATGCTGCTGGCTTTGGGAGCGTTTGGGCAGTTCAGTGGCCAGAGCGGCTGAGCGAATGGGGCCAAACCTCAGCTACGTTACGTGCCAGGGTGGGCAAAAGAGAGGAGCATGTCCCTTTTCCGTGTCTGACAGACTGAGGGAAGCAGGGGGTGCCTGGAGCAACCTTTGGGTTCCCTCCATTGCTGAGCCTATGCCCCCTAACATAAGAAGGATAACTTAATTGTTATTTTTTTTCTCAGTCAGAAGTTCTTCAGAAGTTCTGAGAATATGGAAGACATTTTACTACCCACCCCATTGAGGGGGAGAGATGACCCCGGACAGCTCTGGAGGCCCCAGCATCAGAAGGACGTGGACCTGTTGGAGTGGGTCCAGAGGAGGCCACGAAGATGATGTGAGGGCTGGAGCAGCTCTGCTGTGAGGACAGGCTGGGAGAGCTGGGGTTGTCCAGCCTGGAGAAGAGAAGGCTCCAAGGAGACCTTATAGCTCCTTCCAGTCCCTAAAGGGGCTCCAGGAAAGGTGGGGAGGGACTCTGGATCAGGTGGGGATGGACTCTGGATCAGGGAGTGGAGACATAGGATGAGGGGTAACGGTTTTAAACTGTAAGAAGGTCGATTTAGATGAGATATTAGGAAGGAATTCTTCCCTGTGAGGATGGTGAGCCCCTGGCCCGGGTTGCCCAGAGAAGCTGTGGCTGCCCCATCCCTGGAGGTGTCCAAGGCCAGGTTGGACGGGGCTTGGAGCAACCTGGTCTCGTGGAAGGTGTCCCTGCCCATGGCAGGGGGGTGGAACGGGATGATCTTTAGGGTCCCTTCCAACTCTAAACGTCCCGTGTTTCTGTGATTCCATGACTCTTCACCGCGGCGGTGGCCCCAGCACTCTTCCCCTTGCCCGCAGCAGCCAACACCTCACCCGACCCCTGAAGCGCTCCCGCACCCCGGGCCCTGCCATGGCCTCGCAGGGGTCCAGCCTGGGAGGCGACGAGGTCCCAGCCCCGCCACCGAGGGGCCGGGGGTCCTGTCACGGCGGGGAGGCTGAACGCCCCCCACCCCCGGCCACGCTGCCATGGCGGCCCTCGGCGCCTTTCCCGGAGCGCCATCTAGCGGCGGGCGGCGGGGCGGCCATGGCGGGCGGCGGAACCTCTGCCCTCTCCCCCCTCAGCCTCCCCCCGGCAGCCGCCCGCCACCCTGTGAGACCCCACGGCGGGGCCCGAAGGCAGATCCGAGCCGGCAGCTCGGGAAAAGCCTGCGGGGAATCGTGGGATCATAAAACGAAGAGGGAGAATGGGCCGGCCCGTGTTTGGGGCCCTGACCCGAGGGGACACAGGGGCGGACATGGCGGCTCTCTGCTACCACTGGCCTCCCAGGCGAGGGGCGGACATGGATGCCCTCCCCAGGTGCTGCCCTGAGGACGCTGTGGTGCTGAGCTCTGGCACAACGTCTTGCTCGTCCGCGGATAAAAACAGCACCAGAGACCGTCTGGTCGTGTCAACATCGTGGGGTTCCACAAGGCCAAGTGCAAGGTCCTGCACGTGGGTCGGGGCAATCCCACACACAAATCCAGGCTGGGAGGAGAATGGATGGAGAGCAGCCCTGAGGAGAGGGACTCGAGGGTGTTGGTGGATGAGAAGCTCAACAGGAGCCGGCACCGTGCGCTCACAGCCCAAAAAGCCACCCGTGCCCTGGGCTGCATCCCCACAGCGTGGGCAGCAGGGCCAGGGAGGGGATTCTGCCCCTCTGCTCCGCTCGGGAGAGACCCCACCTGGAATCCTGTGTCCAGCTCCAGGGATCCCAACATAAGAAGGACACGGACCTGTTGGAGCGGGGCCAGAGGAGGCCACGAAGATGCTGCGAGGGCTGGAGCCCCTCTGCTGTGAGGACAGGCTGGAAGAGCTGGGGGTGTCCAGCCTGGAGAAGAGAAGGCTCCGGGGAGACCTTATAGTACCTAAAGGGTCTACAGGAAAGATAGGAAGGGATGCCCAATCAGGGAGTGGAGCCGTAGGACGAGGGGTAATGGTTGTAAACTGAAAGAGCAGAGATTGAGATTAGCTATTAGGAAGAAATTCTTTCTTGTGAGGGTGGTGAGGCACTGGAACAGGTTGCCCAGGGAAGCTGTGGCTGCCCCATCCCTGGAAGTGTTTAAGGCCAGGCTGGATGTGGCCTTGGGCAACCTGGTCTAGTAGGAGGTGTCCCTGCCTAGGGCAGGGGGTTGGAACTAGATGATCTCCAAGATCCCCTGCCTGTGATTCTATGATCTGCAGCCATCCTGCAGGGAGCAGGTGAAGCGCCAGGGCCAGAAGGCCTGAAGAAGAGGCTGCTCTGGGGGCGTTGGTGACTGACCCTCAGAAATTTGGGGACAGGTGTACAACAAGCTCTGGAGGCAACAAGAAATCCTTCCTGCCCTTGGCCATGCATCAGCTATGCTGTCTGTTGCCAGCTGTGGGCTGGTGCTCAGGGCTGGGAGATCCCACCAGTGATTTCTCTGGGGTCCAGCACGCCAAGGTGTGCATGAGGTAACCTTCAAGGCTCCTTCCACTCTCCTAATGAGGACAACAGCTCAAACTGCATTAGTCAAGAGAGAGATTAATATTCTGAAATTGAAGGAGGTGTGCAATTACCTGGCCTGACCTTCACCCAAACAGGGGCTAGACACTTCACCTCCTGCACATGGCTGGAGGTTGGTGTGCCTTTAAGGAAGGCACCATGCTTGTTTTCTCATGATGAAGATTCCACAAGGTCCCTTAGAAATCGGTTTCTGTGGGCAATTCCATTCCAATGTAATACATTCCCCGTGTCTTTGCGTATTTGGATGTGCTCCTGTGATAATTCTCATGAGAAGATGTTCCCTCTTTCTTATACATTTGCCGAAATCCTTAACCAAGCTGGCTGGTGGACCAGCCAGACGTAAATACAGAGCAGGCTTGATGTTTAGCACAAAATATCAGCCTGATGTAGCAATGTATACTTAAACCTATTGTAGAGATGCAATGGTGTAGCAGGTACACGGCATGGAAACCACAAAATATAGGACTTTGGCAGCTCACCTGAAGGAGAGATTCATGAGCTAAGAGTGAGTTTTCCCCATGCTCCCAGCAAAACAGGATTTCATCCCTAATTTTCTAGACCCTTGGGAGCTCCGTGGGGATTTCGGGCTGTGCTCAGCAGAGGGCAGTGGTTGGTTTGGTCACTACTTGGCTGGCAGCATCAGACCTCTTAAACTGCTGCTATGGACTTTGCTGTTTTATTGAAATCATTCTGCTGCGGAGCATCCGAAAAAGCTGTTAAAAAGGATGGCGCAAGCAGATCCTCCCTGCCTTGCATCAGTGCGATGCAGAGGCAATGGGGGGGGGCTCAGCAAAGTCTCTTGGGGAAATTCAGTGAACTTCCCTCTTCCCACCCTGTGCCAGTTTACAGAACTAAAAAGAATTTCCAAGGAAAAAAAATTATGATTCCTTGACCTGGTTTAAATCTGCTGGTTTACTGCTGGTTTTCAAGAAGTTTGGCATTTTGTTTTCCATAAGTGTTTAATTGAAATAAAAACCCAAACACCTTAAATCTACTGTATGTGTTTATAAAATTTCCCTAAACAGTATACGTGACCAGCACTGCTCGTGTGAGTGAAGAATACCATGCAGCGTCTCATCATCCGGGCATCCTGTTCCCGTGGGAAGGGAAGACATGCGGGAAAACTGAAAAATTCCTGCAACACAAGGATACCAGCCACCTGGACCGAGAAACGTGTCCTACGTGGCCTTGGGAAAGTTACTTAAACATAGCAAAATTGGCATGGAGCTGCTCCGAGCTGCTCCAGAAAGCCTGGGAAGGGAACGCTGGGGGACAACTCCTATGACGGTCCCCCCTGTGGCTGCTGGCACACCAGATGCTGCTGCGGGAAGGAGGCCAAGGCCAGGGATTCCTGGCCAGTTGCTGCGTACGGGGCTGCTGTCAGCCGACATGACATTGAACTTGGTGCAGAGCAGCCTTGGGGTTGCTGGAGTCGCCCAGCATTAGGATCCCACCGCTGTGCAGCGAGAGTTGGGTTCCAGTTCACTACCACTGGGTGCACTGGTGTGAGTAAGTGTGGATGAGAGGAGAGGGGAGAATGACTGTAACACAAGTGTAAAGGCAGAGGAAAGGTTGTGAGGAACTGGGCAGACTGGGAGGACTGGGGGTGAAGTTCAAGGTCACTTAGCCATGACCTGCCTGCCCACCTTGGGCCCTTTGGCTCACTGTGTGCCTGCCATGGTCCTGTGCCCTTCCCCACACAGATAGACGGTTTTTTAAAACGTGAAACCTGGGACAAAATCCTACTCCACATTCAGTGCTGGCTGCTGTGGGACCAGGCAGAGCCCAGTGTGGGTCCTGTTGGGCTACAGAGGGGATACGTCCTGGTGGCACAAGTGACAGTCTCCCTTCGGCTTACAGGAACGAGCCAGAAAATAGCAACTGTTTGAGCAATTCCTTGCTCACGCGCTTCTGCTGGCAGGATTGGTCTTTGGAGTGAGGGATCTGGGCTGATGAATGGCGCAGGAAAAATTAACTATATCTATTAATTATAGTTAAGACGTTATATATCATCTATGTTCCAGCTGGGAAGAGCTGTGAAAGTCCGGAAAGGTGGAGGAGGCCACGGCAAATGGGAGACCTGTTCCGGTGTAATGCCCAGAACGGGTGTAATGTCAGTCCTGCTTGGTGCTGAGCGTCCTCTGTTCCTGCTGCAGGCAAAAGGGATGAGCCCCTTCCTAGGATGAGGCCCAAGTCTAAAAAGCCCCAGTAGGATATTTATGCCTGCGTCCCAGCAGCTTGATCTTTTCTCCAGTTGCTGGAAAGACCTCAGGCAGGCTGTTTCCTGTGATTTTACGCACCTCTAGCTGGGTGAAGAGCCCCCCCCGCTACCCTCCGGGAGAGCCATTAAAACATATTTAATCTGTGAAAGACTTTTGCTGATGGTGGGGGAAAAAGAATTGCACCTTGCCACGCATGGGACAGAAATTTTGTCCCTGAGGGGACTAGAGAGAGAATGAAGGGATCCTCTTCCCCTTTGAGCTTGCATTAAAAGGCTAAACCTCCCCCCAAAAAAGTTCTTGTGTGTTTTTGATCTGTTCATGTCATCTGGTGGTGCCCATGCTGCCGGCTGCTGTCCCACCACAGACACGGCTCATGGAAGAGGGGAAACTCTACAGACCCCTTGTGGTGACCCTTGGATGTGGTGTAGAGAAGCTTCTGACGTCTTTCACTGGAGACCACATGCGGAGGTTGTACCTCAGTTTCCCTCTTGCTTTCCCCGCCCCCCTCCTCTCCTCTCCTCTCCCCTCCCCTCCTCTCCTCTCCCTGTCTCTTCAGGGTTTGTACCCTCGTGGGAAGGGTCTGCAAGTCCTCTTCCCAGCACACATGGAAGCGTTCCTTTCCCTCTTCACATGCACACATGTGTGAGCACATCGTTGCACAGACTCGTCCCTTTTGGATCTATGGTGCATTTGTTTTCACCGCTTCTCAGGGTGTTTGTGTCCTTGGGTTTGCAGCTCTCTCAGACCCCAGGGCAGGGGATCAAGGGTGCTTTTTCTTCTTGCAAAGTCACCAACTGCACCACACTGCTGGTGAGAAGGACTTCTAGGAATAACCCCGAACAGACCCCAAACCCTCTGTCTGCTAGCATGTGCTGGATTGGGATTTGGGTGATGTCTGATTTGCATCACGTAGCAGGAATTTGCTGGTGTATTTAGCAGCCTACAGGGCTCCTGCTGCCTGTCACAGATGAGAGGACTTCCCTGCCTGCAGCTGTCTCTGCCAGGCTCCTTGCCCTGTTTTTCCGTCACAGTTATAACTGCAAACATACACGCCGTGTTGCCACCCGTACTGGCTCCACGTGGCTCTGCACGCCTATGCCTCCGTGCGAGTGTCCTACCCTCTTCTGTGCGGCTCTCCCTTCAGATTCTCCTGCTCCCTCATTCAGCATTTACAGAAAGTGGTGTCCTACTCAAAGCACTTATAGTAAGGGAAACTGAGGAACAAATGCGAGATGACAACTCATCAATGCTTATCAATATCTAAAGGGCGGGTGGCAAGATGATGGGCCAGACTCTTTACAGTGGTGCCCAGCGACAGGACAAGGGGCAACAGGCAAAAACTGAAACACAGGAAGTTCCATCTGAACATGAGGAGGAACTTCTTTCCTTGGAGGGTGGCAGAGCACTGGAAGAGGCTGCCCAGAGAGGTGGTGGAGTCTCTGACTCTGGAGACATTCCCAACCCACCTGGACGCCATCCTGTGCCACCTGCTGTAGGTGGCCCTGCTCTGGCAGGGGGGGTTGGACTAGCTGATCTCCAGAGGTCCCTTCCAACCCTTAACATTCTGTGATTATGTGATTGCTGACAAATGACCCTCCAGGATCCTCTTGGCAGAACCGATTGATTTTTCTTGTCCCTCAGGAGCTTGCAGGACAAACAGCTGCTCTATTGATCGCGAATGTTAAGTTGCAAAGAGCATATCCGCATCCTCTGTCCTGGCAGCTGCTGCTGCTGGCGTTAAACGTGACAGCTGGAAAGACAACGCGCAGAGAACAAGCCCCTTCCTCCTCCGATCCTTGTGGGCTTGGAAGAGCTGCACACGTGGCTGCCAAATGCGGAGTACGTGGGCTTCGCTAAGCAGATCTGGCCAGATAATGCAGGGGCTGAAAGGAAGATAAAAATATTAAGGATACATGTTGGTGCTGGCAGACCTGGAGCTCTGGGTGGTGGGCAGAGAAGCACCATGCTGCCATGGTCCTTGAGTGTCAGCTGCGTCTCTCAGTCCATCTGTGTCACCTCCCATCTGTCGCAGCGTAAAGAAGGGGTTTCACCTACATTAAACCAGTTGATGGACTCACCTCCCCCTGTCTCCCTACCCCGTCTTTCTTTGATGCACCTACTTGAAAAAGGCAGCTGAAGCATCTGAAGAAGCTCAGCAAATAACCACCAGAAAGTCTGACCCTGGAAAAATGCCTCATAGGAAGAGACAGAGTAATTCAATTTTTTTCCGAGTGTTGTTTACAAATACCTTTGCTGGGAGAAAAAGAATCTGGCATTGTGGGGTGCAGTAATCTGTTAGACAAAGACAGAGCAAATATCTCTGGCTTGGAATGTAACAATGCAATGACAAAGAAGGTGCTTTATCTTCTCTAAACCTCACAGAAACACTAGAGCAAAATTGCAAGCTTTTCTGAAAAAGGGGCTGCGGTATAAATGGGTTGATGCTGGGATGACTGAATGAGGCTTTGTCATCGCTGGTGGGCATGCAGCAACCTTAGGAAGAAGTCCTGCCAGCTTCCAAGTCCTTCCAGCCTTGGGAAACAGCAGGGTTGCTGTGCCTGGTTTGATGTTGCATGGGTTAATACACCCTACAGCAGCTTGCTGAAACCTCTTCAGGCCAGGTGAGGCGTTAGCAGTGGCAGAACTGTTAGGATTGTATAGATAAACCACCCAATAGTTTGCTTTAATTATGACAATACCAATCTGTTTGCTTTATGCAGTGTTTGTCATAAGATGAAGCATGGTTACCAAAATTATCATGTAGACTAGTCTGTATATAATAGCAGGCCAAGAGGTTAGAAGAGGAAGGGTTTCCGGGTTGGGTAGGAGGCACAAAGTAAAGCTAGCAGATAAACAAGCCATAACTTCTGTCAAGAACCTATCAACAGATTCCCACCACATGCACTGCGAATGGGCAGCTGCTCAGAGAAGTCCGTCTGAACCGGCGTCTTGAGCACCGCCGTGTTTTCCAAGCGATGCTGGCAGGACGGCATTTCCAACTTTAAATAATATCAATCAAGAGGGGCCTGCCCTGGGAAGCCAGGATTTGGGCAGTCTCGGCTATCCAAAACGTCAAGGGGATGGATACTGGGCTTTGGTCTAGGCTCCTGTCTAATGAGCTTCGGGGGTGAATTTATAGGGGTCCTTCTCTGGCTGGAGAGATGCTGCCTGTGAGATCAAAGGGAGCATGAGCCAATGCCTGGGCTCTGGCCCAAGGTTTTTATGCTGGACCCTACTCTGATACGGACTTCCCTTGGGCAAGTCTCTTGGGGAAATCTGTTTAACTGACCTGCAGCAACCTCCACCTTTCCCCGTCTGTAGAGACAAACAAGAGCTTCTAGGCCTGTTTTAGGGGCCTCTTTTGGAGGAGATGGAAGCAAAGCTGCTCTGAGTAAAATCTTGGCTGTTATTTTGATCCTGGGTGCTTGAACCATGTAGAGGGAATTTTGTTTGGTTGCTTTAAGGCCATGGCAGGAAAGTCCTGTTAGGGTCCACTGAGAGATGAAAGAGAAGCCAAAGGGTCTTCTGCAAGGGAGAGAGACAAGGTCTTCAGGGCATCCCCAAGAATACCTCTTCTTGGACTGGAGCTCAGACTAGTGCTTGCTCTTTGGCTTTTCCTACTGAGAAGAGCAAAGGTGACATGGTTGGAGAAGGAGATACGTTTGGATCAGAGCTCCTGGTTGATATTTTGACAAATTGAAAAAACCTATTCCAGCAAATCTACACATTTATGGAGCATTGTTCATCTCTACATGGCTGTCAGCTGGTCAGCTGGCGCTTAAATATACTTTCCCCCGTGACCCATAAGAGAACCAAATGCTGGATCACGTTTGCTCACTGAGGCATGACACTGCAGCCCATTCTGGCCTCCACCCGCATTTATCTTTCAGTGAGGAACTTCAAGTCCCGTCTCCAGAAAGCTCTTCTGAAGTGACACCTTTCCATCCTTGCACGAGACCTGTGTGCTGCAGCACACCTCCTCAATCACATCTTGTAGTCAAGAGCGGAGGGAGAGCCCTTTTCCAGCCTTTTTCCAGCAGCTGCAAGTCAGATGTGTTACCTGAGAAAACTGGTCAGAGTGGGTGGATGTAAAGAGATTTCTTTGTCCAGCTCAAATTGAGTCAAAAGGACATGACATCAAGAGTGATGGGGGACATGCTTGTTACCCCTTTGTTTCATCTCTCTTTGTGGTCCTAAGCATACTTCATTTTTTTGGTGGGCCGTTGCCAAGATGGCCTTATATTGTCAAGTCAACAAAGACACCAGGCCAGCAAGGGCTGCCATTTGTTTAATTTCCTGCTATTAATGGAGCTTAAACTAAACATCTACGGTAAGTAATTCCCTTTGCTTTTCTGTGGCCCGGTGGTGACAGGTGATGGACAGCAGTCTGCCCTTACCGATCGGAAGACGTGGGTTTATTAAGGCAAATACACGAAGGGGAATGGAGCTGGGAGAGGGCTACTTACCTTCTCATTGGGATGGCAGAAACTCCTCTCTGTGAGCTTTCACTGACACTGCCCTGAGGTGAACAAGGACTTTCTCCTACATGTGTATGCAGCTTTATTTCATCTGACAAGCTCTTTCTTGTTGCATGGGCAGCTGGAAAGGAGAACCTCTGTCCTGAGTTGGGCTGTTAGCTCTACATGGAGTTGTGAAGGAAAAGCAGAATCACTTGTGTTAGAACTCAAACCCATACCTAAATTAATCTGGTCTCTGACTCTATAGTCAAGTATCCTGAAGGACAGTTTCATGAACTAAGACCTTGATATACTGCCAGCATTGGCAGATTATAAAAACGCTTAGAGAATCTCAGAAGGCACTGAGGTGCTGGAGCACGTCCAGAGAAGGGCAACAAAGCTGGTGGAGGGTCTAGAGCACAAGTCTTACCAGGAGCAGCTGAGGGAACTGGGATTGTTTAGCCTGGAGAAAAGGATGCTCGGGGAGACTGTATTGCTCTCTAAAATTACCTGAGAGGAGGTTGTAGCGAGGTGGGGGGTGGTCTCTTCCCCCACGTCACAAGCAATAGGACAAGAGGAAATGGCCTCAATTTGTGCCAGGGGAGGTTTAGGTTGGATATTAGGAAAAACTTTACTGAAAGAGTTATCAAACATTGGAACAGGCTGCCCAGGGCAGTGGTGGAATCACCATCCCTGGAGGTATTTAAAAGATGGGTAGACATGGTGGTGAAGGACATGGTTTAGTGGTGGACTTGGCCTTGCTAGGTTAACAATTGGACTTAATGATCTCAAGGGTCTTTTCCGACTTAAACAATTCTATGATTCTATGATACTATGATTCTATGATTCTAATCTCACATCTCTGCCAGGGAGGTTTTGGTGCTTTTTACAGCATCTGCTGGGCATACAGGAGGGATGGAGCCAGGTCTAAGCAAAGCCAGTTCTTTGGCCAACTCTGTTGGTTCAAAGTGTTCTTCTCAGCTTGGTATGGGACCATTGTGTAAATGATCATATGGACAGCCAGCAGTCAGCAGAGGAAAACATCGGCCTGCACATCTCAGAGAGCAGCTGACTTGTGGCTACACACCCTGTAATGGCAAAAACCAGGATGGCAGGACTTGGGACTTCTCTTCAGTTAAGGCCTAGAGAGCTGGGAACATAAAGGGACAGGGTCTTGCAGCAAAGTGAGGAGGGATGGAGCAGACTGGGGACATGAGGAAACGGAATTGCATGTGGGAAAGAAAGGATCAGAGAAATGGGAAACACAGAATCATAGAATATTAGGGGTTGGAGGGGACCTCTACTAGTCCATCAGCTAGTCCAACCCCCCTGCAGAGCAGGTCCACCTACAGCAGGTGGCACAGGATGGCGTCCAGGTGGGTTGGGAATGTCTCCAGAGTCGAAGACTCTATACCTCTCTGGGCAGCCTCTGCCAGTGCTCTGCCACCCTCAAAGGAAAGAAGTTTCTCCTCATGTTCGGATGGAACTTCCTATGGTCAAGTTTGTGCCCATCACCTCTTGTCCTCTCACTGGGCACCACTGAAAAAAGACTGGCCCCCTCCTCCCAGCACCCTCGAGTATTTGTGAGCATTGATGAGATCCCCCCTCAGCCTGCTCTTCTCCAGACTAAACAGACCCAACTCCCTCCGCCTTTCCTCATAAGAAAGATGTTCTTCCAAGAAATTGGAAGGGGGTGAGTATTGCCGTGGGTATTCCCCTCTACTTCCCTATTAGGTCACAGTAGCTGAACAGTCCCCACCACAAAGCACTGAAACGCTGCAGTGAAGTAATTAGTCATTTCTTGTGCTCGGGGACATGCTGCAGCCTCCCAAGGATTGCAGGGCATGGATCGCAGGATGCCCTGCAGAGCATGGGACGTGTACTGCGATGTGACATTTCAGGTGGCACCATCTGGCATAAGCATCACGCAGCATCACCCTTGACAATCCTGCCCATCGCCTAGCCAATATACACAATGGGTGCTGCCACCAGCCCATGAGGACACACACTGCACTGGATCCCCTCCTGCATGCCCTGCACCTTCTTCCCAAGGGTGGAGGGACGAAGGCCCTCTTCCCAGCACACAGGAGAATTTCCTGCCCTGTACTGCAAGACCACAGAAGCTCAGATGGATGCGGGGAGATCGCTCTTGTCCCTTTCCTGGGCCTCACCATGGGAAGAGGATAAAGTGCTCTGCTTTTAGGCGTTACTTCCTAAAATGGGAGTCTTCCAGCTCTGATCCAGGCACTGGAACCCTCCCCAGGAGCTCCTGTTTGGGACTAATGATGCCCAGAAGGGGAAAAGCAAGCAAAGCCCTCACTTGTTTTCCTGTGTCATCCTTTGCTGGATATCAGGTCCCTGTGTCCCCTGGCCACTTTCTCCTGTATTCCTCATCCTTCTTCTCACCAGCCCTCCCCTCTGTGGCGCTGCACTTGTTGTTTAACCCATTGGCTCCCTCACCTTTCCTTCCTCCATTATTACTTTGTCTGAGGCTCTGGGTCCTCTGCAATGTCTTCCTCAGCTTCCCCTATCCCGCAGCAACTGTGGGGATGTGACCTGCCTTCTCCTCCCAAATCCTTGCCCAGAGCCACTCCTGCCCTTGCACCTGGAAGGAGGAAGCCGACAGGTACAGAACAGGCAGAGTGGCAGACCAGTGTTTCCTCAGTGCTAATGCAGGTGGTCTGGGCTGATAGCCCCAACATGGGCAATTCCGCTTTCCTCAGCCTTTCCGCCTACCATCGAGCCTGCACTTGCTAACGGTACTTGTTAATGCTGATTAGGCTGACTAATGTCACTCTGGCGCACACATCTAAGGGGCAGCAAACCCCAGAGGGAAAAGGAAGGAGGAAATTGCCTTTGCACATAGCTGGGCTGTTTCCTCTTTGCGGTTGTGGAGGGAGGGCACAGCTTGCTCAGAGCCCAGGAGGAAGCTAGTCTGCCAGATAACTCCACGTGTGGAGTCAGGGGCTCCTTTTCTGGTGCAGAATTGGAGATTTTCAGCTTTGCCGGCCCCAGCTATGTTTGCAGTATAGAATCATAGAATCATAGAATCACTTGGGTTGGAAGAGACCTTCAAGATCATCAAGTCCAACCATAAACCTATGCCAAAACCACCCCTAAACCATGTCCCTCAGCACCACGTCTACCCATCTTTTAAATACCTCCAGGGATGGCGATTCCACCACCTCCCTGGATGACTGAGGTCATCCTGCACCCCCGCCTGGCCACAGGTTTCTGGGCTGTAGTGGGAAATGCTTTGCAATGGCAGAAGGGCTTTGAAACATGGGTTGTGCTGGATGCAACGCGGGTGAGACACAGCAGGGAGAGAAAGAGGCTAAACTTTACTCCTCGCTACCCATCCCCTGGCATGCCAAAAGACTACAGACATCTATGTGTTGTGACTCAGGCAGGCGAGCTCATAGTTAGCAGAGATCACTTGTCCCAGGAATGGCTGAGATCCCAGGAAATACATGTGAGATTTTTCACAGTCTTTTTTTGCTAGCCTCCGGGCAGCTGGTAGAAGAGGATATTTCCAATTCGCTTTATAGGATTTTAGATGCACAAGAGAACCACAGCGCATCAAAGAGGAATGAATGCTGTAATTCCCCTGAAAGGTCGGGGCTTTTTACAGAGCTCTTTATTGCTGTTAAGCTCTTTAGGGAGCGCTGTATTCTGTCGATCGCAGATTTGGTGGTGGTAGTATGATACACAATGCCCATCCATCCCTATTACTATTTCAGCCTCTGGGTAATGATCCAGATCCTCAAAGGCTGTTAAGTGCCCGACTTAGTTTGAAACCATTGGGAATTTGGCATCTAAATCTTTAAATACTCTGCATAAAAGACTGCCCCACTAAAGCTGAATTGTATGTGCTTTACCTTAACAGTCTCTGCATGTCTTTAATGATGCATGGAGTTACTTGTGTTGCCTGGGGAGGCTTTCCTATTGTGTCATGCGTGGCTTTGGTAGTGGTGTTGTCATCAGAGAAAGGGCGGGTTGGGGTAGGAGCAGGACTATTGCAATTCCTGTGTTGGTGGTCACCAAGTGGCAACCCAAGAAGAAACCCTGAGCAGAAGGATGGTGCAGGTCAAGGGACAATAGACCTGGCCCCAATCTCCAGAAACAGAGAACTGAGGGAGGCTTCAGCAGCAATGAGAACTGGCAGGTGGAAGGTGCCTCCCAAAACTGTGCCATTTGGAAGAGTATTTCTGATAATAGCTGTGGGTTTTGGTACTGATTTTCAACATTGTGCCCTGAGCGGAAATGGGTGACTTTAAATAGGAGAGAAGTTTAACAAGTGCTGCACCCTGAGGAAAAGCAAGATGTGCAAACCATATGGATTAAACAGAGACCAGAAAAAGTTCTCTGAAAAAATAGGCTAGTTTGGGAATGATTTAGCCTCTTTCCAATTTTTGTAGACTGTGTCCTTGATAAAGGACCAGACCCTGCTTTGGAGCTGGTATGAAATGAGGAAGGACAACTGAAAGCTCTGGAGAGGGCGATAGGCATTATCAAATAAAGAGAATTATTCAGTCTGAGGTGGCTTTTATGGGGAGAGAATAATACACTGACAGTAAAAGGAATTCAGACTACTACAAGTTAAGTTTACAGCAGAAAGACAGAGCTTCAAATGAGACCCTGTTTAGGAACCTAAAAATCTAAGCAAATAATAGAGATTTTATACTGACCTCAGATGAGCAACTGCACTGAGAAAGATGTTAAGACATTTCTGTATATGGCAAAAATACTGTCGATAGCAAAAGAAAGGGAGGTGTGAAGCTGTAGCTTCTTGGAACAAAGAAACAAAAATAAGCTTTGGACCAAGCCTGCACTTTTCCTTTTGTTTCTCTGAAGGAGTCTTGGCAAAAGACAGTACTGTTAACAGCTCTGTATACATGACACACGTTTTCATTCCAAACAGGTTGGTGGGCCTGAGTTTTTGGGATTTGCAGGGCAGTGCAGACCTTTGAGACATAAAATATTTTCTCCAAATGAGGGAGTGGTGGAAAATGGTGGCAGAAATGTGAAGTGGCCAGCCTGGCTGAGAAGTCAGAGCCAAATCCATGTGTGCTGCTGCATCGTTTAAGAGAGGGCTGCCAAGAAGGTGGCGTCGGCTGTTGGGTGCCTATGTCAGTGATTTACAGATGAACAAGGAAATTGATGAGGCACAAGGAAAACACAGTACAATTCAGCCCTGGGAAGGCTCACCATGTTCATGGCCATGTCTAGAATGGGAAACCAGGACAGCAGTCTTACATCCCATGTGGTAGTGCCACGGCGTTGGTGGCCCTCATCACAGCCTCTTGGAAGGAAAATCCTCTTCAAAGGAATAGAGCTCGCAGCAGAAGGGCACCGAGTCAGCTGTCTTGATTGAAAGCCTCAAAGAGGTCACATACCCAGTGATGGCAATTGCTGTGCCCCAGGACGATCAAGGGCCTGAGTTAATGGACCAGCTGCAGCTGATAGAATCATGCAGATCTTCTGGTTGAGACCTGCAGGTCCCTGCACTAGCCAACTGAGCACTGCCCATTTGTAGATTCCAGATACATAGTTTTATTTCAGGCACAAGACTGAACTCTTACATTTCAACTGCCGAAGCAGAAAAGAATACTATGGGATACCTGAGGGTAGGGCCATCAGGACAGTGCAGGACTTGCAGCAGAACCACAGTCCTGTGCAGCAGGAGCTGGAGGGGCAGTGACACCCCATCACGCCTACCGTAGCGTTAAGCACTGTCCTATTGGCAACTGAGTCCTTCCCTTGGGGGAATTTGGTGCTGGAATAACACGCAGGCATTAAAATGTCTCCATCTGCAGGTGGTGTGCGGTGTCCTGCTATATCCCTGGAGATCTAGGCAGCGTGGAGGCCAGGGTCACTCAGCTGGGACATCTCTGCTTCCGTGAGCTGAATCGCTTTCCATGAACTCCACTGCTTGGAACAGGACCTGGGACACCCAGTGCTTGTAGGGACAGCTATACTCATCTCTGGATAGATCCCTGTATTGCAGTGATGTTAACTTTTCAATTTTTATTACCATTGGATTGGTCAGAGAAACAGGTTAGGGGAAACGTATATGTATTGCAAGAGGCAAACTCTTGCAAACTCAGTTGCAAGAGGCATTTTGAAGCATTGGCTGTGTTCCTGTGAAAGGGAAATGACTGTCCCGTCATCAGACCCGTCATCAGGAAGCAGAGTACTCTGGGATGCCCTAGCTTGGACCGACCATAAAGCCTGCTGTTCTGAATGATAACACCAGTTGGTGCCAGGAAAAGCTGCTCACTAGACTAGATGATTTTATAGTAGCCTTCCAGAGGGGCAACAGGCATGTGAGTGAGGAGACATGGAGCGGTAACACCAGTTATTGCCATTCATGCTGCAGGTTGTGCTGTTTTCCTAGGATAGGTTTTGTATTTGCGTTGCTTAATTGGTACAGTGTAATCTTAAACATTTACCCACCATTGTGGACAGAATTTTCCAGCATCCTTAACCTCACATACCTTTTAAACATGGCTTTTAAATCATCCTAAAGACTTTACACTGGGGTGAATTTCAACCTGCATGCCTGAGATGGATTCTTTTTCTCCCCTTGGAAGCATCAGCATTTAAGTAACCGAGTGGATGGACTGATAGTGGGAATTAGGAGAGCAAGCCCTGATTTCACAACATGCCAGGAAGAAAAATCGAACAGGAGTAGTATAGCATCACATTCTGGTTCTGCTTTTCATCTTGGCTGTTCTTCAGGGAAATAGAGCAAAACAGCAGAGTTTGCTGGAAAGCATGTTCATTTTCACAGCTTCTTTGTATGCTCATCTGCAGTTTAGGGGATTTAGTGATCCAAATGAAGGTGGAAAATATCCTTAACCTCTCCCCAAGCCCAGATAATGTGTATGAAAACATATACACCCACATGTATTTTTTTCTTGTAGCTGAAATAGTGAGGGTGTACTTGCTGCTTGTCTTCTTTTCCCTGGGAAGGTTCAGACTTTTTCAGAAACAAATGAGTAGTTACTAGTGCCAGGTGGGTTGGGATACGTTCCCACTCCATTGGTATCTAAAATCTTAGTAGTGGATAGCTCTGGAAATATCTCTCTTACTGTTTACTCTTAAGCACATGCGCAAAGCTCAAAGGCTTTCATAGAAAACAGAGATTTCCTACTTTCTAAGTCACCCTAGGAGTGTTGCATTATGTTGTCAAGCACAGAAAGAAAACCACAGTAAAGAGTTCGTTGCTAGCAAAATGTCTGTATTAAAATACAAAGAAAACTTTCCTGTTGTGAACAGTAATTAATAGACTCTCTTTTGTATTGGTACTAACAGCACTGCAAGTCCTGTTTTCCGAACATATCACAATGTCCTTGAGGAATAAATTCCACCACTGTCGTTCTGAACCTCAACCTAAAAACCAAAGAAGTCAAAGACAATAGTACCGTGCATCCTAGCAATATTCCAGCGTCATTACACGGGTTTACTGCAGCGTGTCCCATCAGATGTGGGTTATATCTGGACACTGCTTGGTGAGGGCAAGCTCACAGGGCTTCCTATTGTGTTTGAGAAGGCGATGATCGCATTGGAGCCCTTGAAGTTCTTGTTCATGCCCAGGATGTCCACGCTGGTTTGCTCTGGCTCGGTTTTCCTGAAGATGTTTTTCATGGTTGACTGAAAGTTATTGGTCACAAAGCAGTAGACGATGGGGTCCATGCAGCTATTGAGGCTACTCAGAGTCACTGTCACATGGTAGACGAGGAGGCTGACATCATGGGGCATGCCTGGGTTAATGGAGATTGCTACCTGTCGCACGTGAAAAGGAGTGAAGCAGATCATGAAGATGATGAGGACGGTGATAAGGAGTTGCACAGCCCTCATTCTCCTCTCCCGACTCTGGTGCATGAGACTGGGCTTGGACAGAGCGCACATAATCCTGGTGGTGAAGAAGATGATTATGATGAGGGGGAAGAAGTACTCGCAGACCATCAGGACCAGAATCTTGGAGAGGCAGCACTCGGCAAACTGTATTGCCATGGTCAGGATGGAGAAAGTCACCACAGTGGCAAAGATCCAAATGAAGACGCAGATCCCCTTGGCACAGGTGGGATTCCTCCATTTACGCGAGGCCTCCACCTGTACAATTGCCAGATAGCGGTCAACGCAGATGCATGTCAAGAAGAGGATGCTGCAGTACATGTTGACAAAGTAGGCAAAGATATGAACCAAGGAACATTTCAGGCAGTCCCCTGCACTATAAAACATGATGATCCGGACAGGCAAGGAAAAGCCCACCAAGAGATCAGTAACGATCAAGTTGATGGTGTAAATAACAGAGGTGGTTTTTGTCTTGGTGCGGAAGCAGAAGACGTAGAGCGCCAAGCTGTTCAGCACAACACCCACGAGGAAAATGATGGCATTGACTATCATCAGGGCAATCCACAGGCTGTAAAATTCTGTGTACAGTTCTTTGTCGGGGTGGATGAACTTGGAGAACAAGTACATGCTGGAGTTGGGTTGCTGGGTGGAGTTTATAGCGTCAAGGGCTGGCAACTGGGTGGAAGAAGTTGGCATGGTCACTGACTTCCCAGCAATCTGGAGGAAAAGAAAGAGAGGCATATTGATGGTTATGTCAGCATTCCTTAGGGCTCAAAATATTGTCACCTAAGAAAATTTTAACCAACATATTTGTAGTTATATGTACTACTGTACTCTTGAGTGTCTTATCTGTCAATATGGAATTACCAATAATCACTAGGAAAATACCTGGGTATATAATTACTGCTTCCAGTGGTTCTGGAGGCATGTTTTGGAGAAGAGACACAAGAGACACTTCAAGTTTCTTTTCCTCTGCCCTGTGCAAAAATGGTTTTAAGGCCTGAGCAAGAACAGAAAAGTGAGCTATGCCGAGGGAAGCAAAGGAGAAGGGAGAGTTGGGAGAACCTACATGTGCTCACGTTTGAGCCAGCCACGTGGCAAATGGCCTAGAGAAGCAGACAGGGTTGCTGAGTCTAAGCAATGGAGGGCACAGGCCCTTTTCTTCTCTGACAGGGAGGGTCAGGCCAATATGAGGCTCCTACCAAGTTTTGTTTCCTGAACATGGCAATTATTCTTTTGAGGCTCTTCCTGCCATAGCAGCAGGATACTGCTGGCAGCCAGAAAACCTTTGCCCAACCTATTGGCACAACCACAGCCCCAGCATCTGACTCCTGAAATACCACATTCCTTCTCTTGGCCAGGTGATCCCATTAGAGAGTTGCATGCAGCAGCATTTTCAGGAACTGTAAGACTTTCCTAAAATCAAAGGAAATCTGAATTTTCCAGGAAAGCACAAGCAGGTTGTGTGGCATCTTCTGGAGATCTGCACACACAGCAACAGCAGCCGGGAGATTTCAAACCGAGGGCGTCAGCCGCTACTCCAGCCAGGGTTTGACAGTTTAATTTGCAAATCATTCCTGACTTACAAACTATTTTAAACTGATTTGTATATTAGAAAGATAAAAAAAAAAAGCCCAATATATACAGAGACTTGGCTGGTTTCAATAAAAATAAATGGTTGAAAAATGTCTGGAATATCTCAAAGCAGCTGAGCAGGACTTTGAGGTTAAAAAAATCAGCTTGAATCAGCAGGGAATGATGCTGAAAGACTTGAGTTATGAGGATTTGAAAACCCTGCTACCAAAGAGCCAAGTGTGGAAGGGCTAGGAGACAAGGAGATGCAAACATCTTCCAGCGCTCACAGGAACTGCACTGCGCCTAGGCTGCATGTCTCAATGAGGAAGGCTTCAGTTGCTGAGGGACTCTGGATATCCAGCTCCCCCAAGCATGCCCCGTCCTCTGGCAGCTGGCTTTCTGCCTGCACTAATCATTTTTGCTGCTTATGGGGATCAGGAGAAGGGACGGAAGGTGTCCCATTCCCTGAGAGATGATTCAAGCAGTTGGTGGCCATGTACAAAGTGGAGGAGGAAGCTACATAGGTCAGAAGCCTTCCAGTGAAAAGTGGATCCTCAGGAGAGTTCCTGCTGGCTAAAAGCAAATGTTTTGCGGGGACAGTCGTAACTGGGTCCAAAGAACATCACAGCAGCTCTGAGCCTGCCCGACAAGTGCCGAAGACTTTTCCTACCCAGCCACTAAAAGCTTGCTTTTTGGGCTAATGAACTAAAAATCCCTGCCAGCTGTAACTCTCAAGCTCTTGAACTCCTCCATACCTCCTGACAAAAGCAGAAGGCTTCCAGCTCTCCAGGATAAAAATCTGGGGAACTGAGATTTGGGAGAAGAGATTCCCAGTCTCTTTGCATTTGCTGGACACAGCACTCCTGATGTGTCTCACCAGCACTGAGTGGAGGGGAAGGATCACCTCCCTTAACTTGCTGGCAGTGTTCCTCCTAAAGCAACCCAGGAGGCTGTTGGCCTTCTTTCTCACAAGGGTGCATTGATGGCTCATGTGCAACTTGGTATCCACCAGGACCTTCCAAGTCCCCTGCAAAGCCTCTTTCCTTCTGTTTGGTTTCAGGCTGTACTGGTGCATTCCACCCATCCTGGAGGTCCAGCCTCTGCTGGACCCTCTCCTATCTTTTAACATTCCCCTGAACAGCGTGGTCCTGAACAGGGCAGCTCACCAGTGATGAATCGATGGAGGTAATAACTCCCCTCCATCTGCTGACCAGGAACTTCCTAATGTAGCAGAGTGTGTACTTTGCCTTGTCTGCAGTGCACACTGCTTGCTGGTTCTTTTTCAGCCTAAGATCCACCATAACACCCATATCCTTTCCAGTAGAGCAGTTCCCTGCCTGTACTGGTGAATGGAGTCATCAGATATGGCCAGGGACCTCTGTGGAGGACTGGTTGACCAAAGTGTGGGTTCTTTCCTGCCCCTTCTCAGTTTGGGGAAGGCTGAGAATGAAATATATTTGTTAAATGGTCAGCATTCAAGATCAAGAGTCATCATGGAATGCTACAGCCTTCCATGCAAAATGTGATTATTTTGCATGGTTCATTCAAGCCAGGTGAGTGTGAAGTAAAACATTTGTTGAGCAGAAGCAGAGATTAGGACTGAGAATTTAGATGACCAGGTGTGAATTTTCCTCTGAAAGTTCTTGGTGAAGTGACTTTGCCATGATGATCGAGCTTAGGTCTGTTGGCCTGGAGTCTGGTGATTGCTCTTCTTCTTGCATCTCATCTAGTCTATGGAAGTGGCGTTAAAGAAAAAGCTGGTTTTTAATATCCTTGAACTTGGAATGATATTTATATTCAAATGTCATTTTTTTTTCTCTTTAGGTACCCACTCAAGCCCAGGTAGTTGAATTGTCCCTTGGAATGGCTGGTGCTCAACCACAAAGGTCTCCTTAGATCAAACACAGTTTCAGATCATGCTGCAGGACTGAAACCCTGAAGCCTGGGGTCAGACCACCTGTAATGTCCCAAAGAACTGCAAGGCATAGAGGAGCAATCCTAACTTCAGTCCACTTTTGTACTTAGGCCATCTCCAGTAGAAACCAGATGTTGGAACATCTTGTGTTTCCAGAAACACAAGATTACCTCAGCCTGCACTCAACTCCGCTGGCAGCCAAAGAAGCACACATGTTCATATTATTTTGTCTGGGTCTGATTGAGCCTGCAGACTCCTGGGGGAGTGTCCTGTCTTTATATTTTGTGCTAAGCACCCTCTCAGTGAATAACAGGAAAAACTGGACCCAAGACTGGCTGAAGGTAGTGGAGTTGCAAAGTCTGGCACCTGAGAAAGATGCATGGGGAGGATGCAGAACACTGGCCCATTTTCTAATGATTTTCTAACATTCTCACCATCTGATCGTCTCAGTTTGTTTGTTTTGCTCTTTAATTACAAAAACAAACTGAAAGAAGCAGATGCCTGGATCCGCTCCCAGATTTCTCTTTGCAGATGCTGTCAAGAGGAGCACTGTGCAAAGCCACTGCATCAGTGCAAACCAGGAAATAAAGACTTTGTTGTCCCTTGAGTGCAGTGTAAGACTGTATATCTGTGTTCATACAGATAGCTGAGCAAGGGGAGAAGACAGAATCACCCATTCCATCCTTAGCATGCCCTAGAGTGTATTGAGTTGCGTATAAATTTGTCTTCTTATTGTAATTCTAAGGCACTAGCTGTTTGCTCTGTTTTTACATCTTGTTAGTAGCTTGCTTCCACTGGGAGGTTCTTCTTCAGGCTCAGATCCTTTACCATAAGTGCCTGATCTTCTTCTTACATTTTTCCTTTCCTGCCTCGGTGAAATCAGTAACTGCAGAATGCGTTCAAATGTTCCTTATCCTCACAAATGCTATTGGGGCATGTAGGGCACTTTACAGACTAACAGAAAAAGATCGCTTGTGAGTACTGTCCACACACAGAAATTAAAGTCATTAGCACATACAGTGTGATGGCTTACATAGTCACCTCTTCCACTGAGCCCCATGGGCAGGAAAATAGAGTCCAGGTGTAGTAAACAGCTAAAAAACAGGTACCATTTTGTTTGCCAAATTGAATATGGAAGGGAGGAGCTGAATTAGAGCTTGTATCATTTCCCAGTCCATCGCTGCCCTGTCTGAACTCAAAATCCAAGCAACTACATGAAAGAAGTCCCAACAAATTTAATTAATTCTGAAGATTTCCTCACTGACAGGCTGTGGAAAGGCTGCCTCTTGGGCTGCAGTGGGAAAAGTCTTTCTCTAATCAAATTGTTACGATGGATGTTTGGGTGAATGGCCTTTTCCTTTCTTTGTGGGGCTGCCCTCATCTCATGGCTCACAAGCAGAAGGGATGAAGAGCTGTACTGGCAAAGCATCAGCATTCCTCTGAGTGCTTTTAATGAGATGGAGCTGGACCAAACCCCTGGTTAACAGCTACTAAGTATTTTTCCATTGTGGGTCTCCAAGCACTTGACAAAGGTGCATTTTGCAGCGGGCTGAACAAAGCAGAGAATGGCAGCGTGACCTCATGTCTGAGGAAAAGCAAACATTTCCAAAGATTTCTAATTCTGGCCCTTCCTCCTCCCATCCCCTCCCTTGTCAAAAAATTATGCCAACCACGTCTCTCTCTCTGCCATCAGAAATACTCATGCAGGTGTTAAAGCGAGTCAGTTCGGCTTCCCATCACCATGGACCGGTGGCAAATAGCAGCCAGTGGGGGTCATGGCTAAATACACGAGAAGCTTTGCAGCCTCTGCAAATGTTTTTTTTGCTGTTTTTTGTACTATTTATTGCTTGCAGCTCCGGCATGAGCTCATGCAGAGCTATAAGATCTACAGTCACCTTTGCTTACAGAGTAAAGAGCCCCTGTGCTAACCCCCTTCCTAAAATCATCAAAGAGTTTGGAGCTCAGCCTTCTTCATGCCTAATTTAGCTCTCAACCCCACAGATTTCCATGCAATCCCTGTTTCTTGGAGCTGCCAGTCTGCAAAGCCCAAGATGGGTAAACACGCATCCTTCTGAGGGCTGTCTGACTGCGCCAGTTGGCCTATGCTGTTATATTATACCTCTCAGGCTGGATTTTGTCTGTCTGGCTGCGGGAATGTGGGTAGCATTTCCTTAAAAGTACAGCAGGCATCTGGGTAGGAATGGGATAAGGGGAGGGACGGAGACTGGAAGTTGACCTGGTTTCCCTCCTTCTGATAAAGGTCCCTACTCAGCACTGGGAGAGGGGGACTTCTGCTGACATACTTTCTCATTGTTGCATGACACAACCAATTCCATCGCTCTTGGGCCAAATAGGAAACAGATGGTCGCTGTGCTGAAACCAGGTCCCGCAGCCTCGTCCCTCGCTCACTCGCTGCTTGGCATCACACTCGCTCATTTAGCATGGGCAGCTCAGTGCTACATCTGCCCCAGGAGGATATCCTTGACCATCCTGTATTTCATTCCACCCAGTTTTTCGCTTGGTGTGAGCCAAAAGCCTTCACCCTCCACTTGCTGAAGTGAACGGGGTTCACGTCCTTCACCCGGGGGACTTTTGGATCTGGCTCGGCAATTCAAGTAATGGGATGTAAAAGAAAGGGCAGGTCGGGGAACTGAGCTTTGTCCTAACCACTCTCCAAAAGGGTTATTTATTGGTCTGTGCGGATAGGATCTCTGCCCGCAGACCGAGAGACAGAGAACAAGAGAGCCACGCGCTGGGATGGGAAAGATGAAAAGGACATTACCAAGCGTGAGGGAGTGTTATTTAGTATAAACAGCTCCAGCTTTTCTCGTCTCCCTGTCCTGAACCAGAACATCTAATACGGCAACCTGGCTCCGCTGTCATCCCCCCGGTCCCCCTCACCCTGTCCTGCCTGCTAGTGTTACTCTGCTGCCCGGGATGGCAGCAGCATGTGTTTAGTTTTGCAGCCTTTCCGTGTTTAAAGTTCCCTGGGTGATTTATCATCGTATTTATAAATGAAGGGTTAAACTTACTCTCTTTCAGTTTAAATTGTATGATTCTCCTTCTGGCAAGCTCTCACTCAACTCTGGCTCAAACTGGCCAAATATGGTGTTTTTGTGCATGTCGAGGACCTTGCCCTATACATGGTAGAGCTTGTTCTGTGTGCCTCATGCTCAGCCTGGGGAGGGTGGGTTTGCTGGCAGTGGGAACTGAGGGAAAAAAGGGAGAGAAAGGGAATGAATCCAGCTGCTGAAGGGGAAAAGCTGGTGTCCATCTAACCCTCAGGCTGTGAGAAGGGAGCTAATGTCCAGAGGAGAAATATTCCACCCTGAAGCAGAAATGGAGCTATTCCCAGAACAGGGAAGATCCCATATTTGCAGGCATCGTATCTCTGCTCTCACTTGATTCCTGGGCATTGATGTCTCCTAGAAGCCTCCAGGTCTGAGAATGGCCGGGCAGAGTGTGTCATACACCCAGCTGCTAGGGAATTGCAGTTGAAAATAGTCAAACCTAGTCCAGGGCAGGATTATTCCTTCCCCTTCAGTACCGTGGAAATAAAAGATGTTTTGGAGACACAAAACACATAGTTCTGTGAGTGTCAAATTAAATAACACCTGCTTTCTTATGGTTTCATGTCTTGCAGCGGCTCGTCAGGCTGGATGAATGCTTTGCCTTGGTTGAGATGCTTATTATAACTTTTTCCCATGTGGACACTTGGCTGCCTTAAAGAGCACTCACATTCCAGCTCTTCCCTTGGCTCTGACACTTGTTTGACTTTCTCCTCTCTTCGCTGCCTAATTTCCTGAAAATTGAGGTGATCTTTCCCTTCGGCCAAATTTTGGTTGAAATTAGCTGACAGATTGAAATACATTAGAAGGACAGAGGGAATCAGAGCTGACAAACACACAAATAGGCACCGAGTCATCCTTGTTTCCTCTGATATGAACCTGCAAGGAGTTTGCTAGCACTCTCCACCACACATCCTGTCGTTCAGGTCTTATTCTCTGCAAATTCACAATTGCTTTGGCATTGAAACACTGCAAACAGGGCTGGATGGCTTCTTTGCAAAAAGAGAGCATTGCCTGCCTCTCATTGTTTTCCTGCAATGAAATAATTTCAGATTTACACCAAATCATATGTTCCTCATGGCAGAACCAGCCTGACTGGGGAGAGATGGTAGCTAATCGCCTGGTGTCTGCACTGGTCAGCCATCACATGCTTGCCCATGTGTAATGAAGATCATGATTGCCAGCAACTCCTGGTTTGTCCCATGGTTTGAATGTTCATGTGCTGAACTACAGCCTTTGTCTGGTAGGAGAAAGGTGTGAACTTACTTTGCGCAACAGCAAGAGGGATTAACCCCCGCTACTGGCTTTTGCATCTTTAAAATGCACAAGAATCAGATTTCCCATCTGGACAGAGGAAAATCTTGGATGTCCAGTCCCAGACATAGCCAGGGGTTGTCCTTCAAGTCATGTAAGCAATCACAGACTAAGGATATGTGGATGCTAATGCAATGTTGGTTATTGGGCTGGTGATGCTGATGTGCTATAGAGCCATTTGCCTACTGCCTGGTATGCCCAGTTAGCCTGCCTGTGGTCCTTCATGTCCAAGGTCCTGCTGGGGATGGGCAATGGGTGATACCGTGAGTTGTGATCTGAGCTCCACCCACCATGCTGTGTTCAATGCTGTGTGTGCGTATGGGTGGACCTCATGCTCCCCAGCAAGCCTAAGACCAAAATCAGGTCCTGTGTGAGTAAGGGACTCAGATGCCTAGTTCAATTTGGGACAAGCAATAGCCTGGGGGTGCCCAAGCAATGGTTTAGTCCTACAGGTCATCCTAGGCTATAAGGGATCACTGGCAGTTAGAAGAGGGAGAGAACAATTCTCCAAACTGCATTCTTCTTCTTCACGGAGCAGAGTGACCCAGATGGGAGGAAGGCCACTCGGCTTGGCCCAGGTGCCCGCTCTCTGCATCTAGGCTTGAACCTGCTGCTTAAAACAAGGTGAAGGATCACCAGTCCAGAGGGATGTGCATGGTCCTCCCCCAGCCCTGTCGTGACTACGCGTGGAATGAAACTCCCAAAGATACACAGAGCGGGAAGTTGATGTGCTGGAAGATTTCTTACGAGCTTACGCCTCCTCTATGCCCATTTGCAGCAGTAATGCCTCAGCCTTTGAAAGGAGCCCAACTGTAGGCATACAAGCAAACAAAGAAGTGGGATCGTACATACCTTGCCTCTCCAGATCTGCAAATGTGCACCCAGCAGTGGTGGGCACCCAGAGGTCCTTCAGCACATCTCTAATGAGATTCCGTCACCTTAAAGTGCTAATAAAGGATTTACACCTCCACTTGCTTGTTTATGCCACACTGTGTAGAAGACTCCCTCCCGAAATGTTTAGACGTCCACAATGCCTTATTGATACCATTGCATTTTTCATGTCCCTCTTTTCTGCATTACCAAGTCTTGGCCTTGGAGTGACAGAAATATTAAGTCTCTTGATGAATGCTCGATAAATCATGCTGTTAGCATTTAAAAGACCAATATCTCATAGCCTGTCAGGGCGAGTACCGAGTGCCATCTGTCATGAGGGAGCATGGAGTGATATCTCTGCAGTAGATGCTGTGTATTTCTAGCTCTGATACTTTAAGAGAAATCAGAGCATGACTTGCTGCCCGTATGCCTCTCTGTCCTTTGTGAACCAGTGGAATGAAAGAGAAAAGCACTTATTTTGGGGGGAAATTTTTTTCCAAGACGGTTTAATTTTTTGAAAAAAGCACTAGATCTGGAAAGAAACACGTGGATTGGGAGTTTTATAGGTCCAGCCAGTAGAGATGGATTTGTGCCTGTCTCCTTGGGAGGTTGTAACAGTACAAGAGAAATGCATTTGATTTTATTGGGATTACAGTAATCCATCTAGCATTTCAAGGGTGTCTGGGACAAAGTGCTAGAAATGTCAGTTTGGAATAACAGCCTGTGTACAAGGAAAGCCCTGCAGTAAAAATTACCATATAGGCACATACAGGAACTTCACCGGCAAGTGCAAAAAACGTCGCGGGAGATTAAACTGAGCAACATTTGGCCTGTGCATTGCTGCTTGCTTTTGAAAAGGAAAATTTTAATTTGAAAACTGAACGATCTTTGAGCATTTTTTCCCTCTTTCTGCCTTCAGCTGCCAGCTTTGTCTGTCCCTTGGCAAAAAACTTGAGAAGGATGGAGCAACAGAGGTTTGCTCTTGAGGAAGACCCGTGGCCCAAGGATGCAGGACAGAAGAGACAATGCTCCAGGGAGGTGACACAAATGCAGGAAGGGCCGAAGGGGCGATGCAGTGGGCAGAGGGTAAGGTGCACCATGAGGAGCAGCCCAGCCCACCATGGGTGCTGCTCTGCAGCCCAGCGCTCGCTTCACGGCATGCTGCTCTCTTGGCTGCAGAGAGAAACTGAGGCATGGAGCCATTCCTGGGCTTGGCCCAAGGAATGCAACTGATGGGACACCTGGTCAGGGAACAGACATTTTTTGAAGTATTCTAGGCTGGATAACCAGATTTTAGCCCTATGGAAGATTGGTTTCTCTGGTTTCCTTTGCTAGGCACTGTGCTCCCGGTGCTTTAAGGGATTCGCAAGTTTGGGATTTTCCAGGTTAACCTGGAAAAACTTGGGGCTGTTAGTGGGTGTGTTGCTGTGAAAGCAGGGAGCATTTCTGAAGGAGCCTGGTTAAGGACCTTAGAAGGGATCTGTTTCTCCTCAAACTGACCCAGCAAGCAGATTCAGAGAAAGAAAACAGTGTATTTCCTAGAGCTGAGCTCGCACCCTGCTGCACAGACAAACAGGTAAAACATCCCCAGTTGCAGCTCACCCCGTGCCATGCAGTGCACTATCTCCTCTCCTGGCTTCCCAAACCTGCCTGAACGCATTTCCTCAAAATTTCATTATGCCTGGGAATAGACAGATACAAACAAGACGTCACCCTGCTCCTCACAAGAGCTGCCATACTGCTTTTCAATGAGGGAAAGCCAGTACCTTCACACATTTTTCATCACCCCTCACCTCCTCAGGAAACAACCAAATACCACAGCACTGCCCCAAAACCCAAAAGCAGAGAAGCTCACAGCGGGGGAAGCCCCTCGCAGCCCTTCACAGCCACCGGTGCAACCTGGCTCTCCAGGTCAGGTACCGCCTGGTGAACTTCCACACTTACTGAGAGGGCAGAGCCAGGGGCTTCCTGAGCTTCTCATCCACGTGTTTGGTGCAGGACCCGCTCCACCACCACCACCCCTGCCACGGCCCCCTGCTGCAGTAGTCATACTTTCCACTCCAGACTTGGGGTCTGCTCTCCAGTGATTCCCTCCTGGCCCCCGCTGTCACCTCTCTGATCCCATGCCCCTCTCTTCTCTCTGACCAATATCCCAAAGCATTCACTGCAACGATCCCTGCAGCATATTCCTCCACCGTGGACTGACTTACCTCTGGCCCGATCTCCCTCCTATGTCAGAGGAACTGCTGGTAAGAAAATTTCCTCGTGGATCTGAATGCTATCGCCCCAGGAAAGAGACATCTGTTCCTACAAGCAGAACAACTGGAGTGACTACAGAATATGAAGAAATGCCTAATCTCTCTCTCGTGCTCTCTCTCTCTCTCTCTNGGGAAAAAATACACACTACCAAAAAAAAAAATATTTCCACTTGTCTTTAGTGTTCAGAATTTCTCCCCAAACATCTGGCTCCTTGCCCTAAATCTCTGTGAAATTTATGAAGTGCTGGAAATGCTAAAGAGGGCTCCAGCCTTCCTTACGGTGCCAATGCCTGAACATCTCTAGTAAACTAAAACCGATGTTGCTGCCCCTCTCTTGTCCCCTCGCCGGGTCAATTTTCCTGTGTCTCTGTGGGAACAAAATCTCCTTGCTGAAGACTTGCCAGCTCAAGGCCACCGCAATGCCACCGCGTGACATGAGGAAAATACCTCTCTTTTCGTCTTCCTGATATGAACTGGGATTAGACAGAAGCACCCCCAGCAGTTGCAGGAAGGAGCTGGACCAAATGCCACAAAGCCTGTGACATGCTTTGAACCAACCCAGCTGTCCAGACCCTGAGAAAAAACCTGGCACAGGGAGACAAAGGGTGACCCTGCACACTTTGGTGATGCTCTGGCTGCAGTTGTTTGGAAGAGGAGTTAATAAGATCTCTCCAAGGACTGGGCTGAAGTGTCTGAGTGTAGATTAGTCAAGAGAGGAAATAGCTTGAGGTTCCACCAGGGAGCCCCCCAAGATGTTCCTCCATCCTCACACAGCCTTTCCCTTCTGGTGGTAGAGTCATTGTGGGTATCAGGTCCATCTCAGAGTGGGGATTTGAGTGTCTCTTCACCCTTGGCTGTATGAGAAGAGATTGAGATAGGGCAAAGCATAATGAACTATCCAACTATTGAGATGAGTTCAAAGCATGTGGCTAGATCCACTTTAAAGATGTCTCTGTTGACCAATGCTGTAAGGAACCAAATCTCCCAAATCGTCCAAAGTCCCACCTCATGATGGGATACTTCCTACTCTAAATTAGGTACCAAAAACCCCCTCTTTTGTGGGACTTGCACAGATATTCTCTCCGGGAGGGTTTACAGTAGCTTCAGAGGTCCCAAACTGGAAAAAGAGGAAGAAAAAAATAAAGTGAGAAGTTGCATCAAATTTAGTTGTTTGAGAGGACAGGGAGGATGGATGCTGGATTTTAGTGTAAGCCCTGGTCTGATCTTTTCCGTCACCCTTTAGATAAAGACAACGCTGGTGCCAATGCAATAAACATGCAGGATATGGCCCGTCACAACACGACAGGATCAACTGAGCGGCATTGAATTCCAGGTCAAGAGGCCAAATCCATAAATACAGGAGAGGTAAACTCCACACATGCGTGTCTCACTGGAGCACAAACAGTAGCTATGGTTATTAAAGAAGGTTGACCTCATTTTCTGGAATTAGTTTTTCAGCCTTGGATCTTTCCCAGAAAGACTGAGCTGATCTTTTTTGTCTGGTTATTTTATTGATTTTCTATTTTGAGTTTCCTCACAACGAGGGACGGATTCTTCCCCCAATTTCAGGAACATCCTCCTTGACTTTATGTGCCCCCTGATCCAGGCTTCCAGGCTTTCACAGCTGACCTCCCTCCCTGGCACGTGCCTGTGCTCTCATCTGCTTTTCACTTCCTTATGACTTGGAAAGCAAGTGTGACTGGAAGGCGTCTGTGAGTCCTGTCTGGATAATAAACTTGCCTTCACTTCCTTCCATCTTGGGGGCTGAACCAGGAGAACAACAAAAGAGAAGAAACCAACCTATCGTCCACCCAATGCTGGTCAGGGTGGATGAACTTGGACCCTATCGTTCTTATTGCCTATGATGGCAAGTGCTTTAGTTTCCTCCAGCCTATCAACAAAACTCCTGTACTTAGGGAATAGTTCTCGGAAGTTACAAATGCAAGACTGAAAGAAAGAGGAGACTTTTCTCCAAGATAAAATGTTGGTACCTATGTTCTGTTCACCTGCTCTGGGAGTCCCTAGCCCTTCACATGCGAGGACTGGCTTGGTTTTGTGCTTCTGCATGATGCATGCGAGCTTTGTTCCCATGCCTGTGCATAGGATAACGAGTGCCCTGCACTCCCCCACTATCCCGACCTCTCCCTCCTTGCTGGATTTAGCAGACTCGCAGTGGTAACAGCTGCAAAGTTTCAAGTTGTGCCTGAGATAGTGCAGAGCATGCCATATTGGGAAGCAGATGCTGCTGTTAAGGTGGAGAAGGCACATCCGGGCCCAGGGCCACGCTTCGTCCCAGATGCGGTTCCCACACTCGACTTCAGGAGGAGTTGCAACCATAGCTGATGAATTAAGAGCTCCTATCATATCTCGATTTTCAGTCGTTTCTCACCCTCCCAGAGGGAGGGGGAAAGGAAGAAAAACAAAGTGAAGCTTTCGTAAGTGGAAAATTTTCAAGCTTGTTTCCTGAATATGCAACAGTATTAAATATTATAGTGAGTGTCTTGACATTGTAGGTAGAAGATATTGACTCAGTCAAAATTAGTAGGTAGGGGAAGGAATAATAGCTATGGCAGGGAAAGTTGCTACTGGCTCATCATAATTCCCAGCAATCCCTTAAATGCATCATGTAAAATAGAGATGGGACAGGACTCCATTTAAAAATCTTCTGTGTCATAGAGCAACAAAGCAGGAGGCCAGATGGCGCTGAAGGAGGTGGTCAGAAGCCTGATATCCCACACCACCACCTCGCACCCTGGGGAGATGTCTTCTCAGTTTTTGTCAGAAGGGTATACTTTTCCCGTTCTATTAAAAAATCATAGAATCATAGAATAGGTTGGGTTGGAAGGGACCTTTAAAGGTCATCTAGTCCAACCCCACTGCAATAAGCAGGGGCATCCCCCCCCTTTACTCTGCCCTGGTGAGGCCGCAACTGGAGTACTGTGTCCAGTTCTGGGGTTCCCAGTTTACGAGGGACAGGGAGAGGGTACAGCAAAGGGCCATGAAGATGATGAGGGGGCTGGAGCATCTTTCTTATGAGGAAAGGCTGAGGGAGTTGGGTCTGTTTAGTCTGGAGAAGAGCAGGCTGAGGGGGGATCTCATCAATGCTTACAAATACTTCAAGGGAGAGTGCCGGGAGGAGGGGGCCAGGCTTTTTCCAGTGGTGCCCAGTGAGAGGATAAGAGGTGATGGGCACAAACTTGATCATAGGAAGTTCCACCTGACCATGAGGAGGAACTTCTTTCCTCTGAGGGTGGCAGAGCACTGGAAGAGTCTGCCCAGAGAGGTGGTGGAGTCTCTGACTCTGGAGACATTCCCAACCCACCTGGACACCATCCTGTGCCACCTGCTGTAGGTGGCCCTGCTGTGGCAGGGGGGTTGGACCAGAAGATCTCCAGAGGTCCCTTCCAACCCCTAACATTCTGTGATTCTGTGTGATCTTTGACCAGATCAGGTTGCTCAGAGCCCCATCCAACCTGACCTGGAATGTTTCCAGGGACGGGACATCTATCACCTGTGTCTGAGCGACCTGGGCCAGTGTTTCACCACCCTCAGCTTAAAAAATTTCTTCCATACAGCTAGTCTGAATTGACTCTCTTTTAGTTTAAAACCTTGTCCTATCACTACTGGCCCTACTAAAAACTCTGTCCCCATCTCTCTTATAAGCACCCTTTAAGTGCTCAAAGGCACTTAAAAAGGCACATAAGGTCTCCCTGGCACCTTCTCCTCTCCAGGCTGAACAACTCCAGCTCTCTCAGCCTGTCCTCATAGGAGAGGTGCTCCAGCCCTTGGATCATTTTTGTGGCCCTAAAAAGGGGAATTGAGGGTCCTTTCATCCCCTGCTGCAGGTGAGGAGATTGAGATTGGGCACAGCATAACAAACTTGCACTGCTGAGATGGGCTTGAGGCATGTGACTGGGTCATCTTTCAAGATGTCTTTGTTGACCAAATCTGTAAGGACCTAAACCAGAATCCGGTGTCTGAACATGCCTGCTTTTTTAAGGAAATCCAATTTAGGCTCTGTTATTCTGAACAGCTCCTCACAAATGAATCACCATCTTCAGTGGTGAAGGAGAGCTTCTACTCCAGAAGGTCTAGAACCCAAACCTGATGGAATCAGAGCTCAGAGAATTGAGGAGCATTTACGATGACTGTGTGATGGACGCTGAAGAGTGGGATCCTAACTCCATGGAGGACACTGAAGGGTGGGATCTTCACCGAGCAGTCTGGAAAACCTCTTTTTATCAACAGCTTCAGAGAAAATGAACTCACATGCCCATAGAACACCTCCATTGAACATTCTCCCATTCTCCCTCCAACATGCGTGTCCCTGAGACATTTTTCCACTGTCTTGCTCCTGCACCAGGAAGCAGGAGCACCAGGAGGAGAAATGGGAGCAAGTAATGCTCAGAGTCACAATAAATATGCACAAACATGAGCCTGTCCTGAGAAGACTGCTTGCAGGGGAGGTTGCCCAGCTGAGGTAGCTGCAGGGTTGATGGAGAGGAGTAGATGGGCTCTGCTCTCTGTCACCTGAGTAAAACCTTTGCCATGGCAGGTAAAGTTAATGGCATGCAAAAGAGTCTACATCCACTTTACCCTCCCCAACTACTCTTCCTTCTAGAAAAATCTGCCCCAAAAGATCCTCAGGCTTTGATAAGCTCTGGAAAACACTCATGTATGTCCCTATGATATGTACTGCCCATGAGCCCTAAATTCTTGATTCTCTACAGTCTCCAGGGCTATCATGGGATGCAGTGAATCAGATGCAGAATTGACCCAGAGAATTGGGTTGGTTCTCACAGATGGACCAAGAGTGGAGAAGTTGCTCTGCTGGACCCCCTTCCAGGAGTCACCTTTTACAGAAGATAACTGCCAGGAAAACACCACGTGGCATTTGGCTTAGGGGAAAATCTGTGGACACTGGGACTCTCCCCACACGTGTAGGATTTTCCCTCCTTGCAAAGGGGCTTGTGCTTCAATCCCATCACACTTCCTTGTTGTTAATGAGTGGGACGTATGTTGCCTTGCCCTGGAAGGAGAGCCTTGGACAGCAGTGTGGGAACGCTGTCAAAGGATGAGGAACAAAACACTGGCTTCTGTCCCAGCACTGCTGCAGACCGTGATGGAGCAGAGCAGGGATCTGGCAGGTGCTGCCTGATAGATGAAAGCACCTGCCCTAACTTTTGCAGCCCCTTGCCAACAGTGAGGAGAGGGGAGAGAAGCTGATGTTTGGTGGGAACAGCTTGTAGCTATGCTGAGTTGGTGGAGCTGAGAAGGGCCAGAGAAAACCCCTGGCTCCTTGTCCTACACTCGGCTTGGGTTCTGCTCATGCTGTGGGTGGCAACCTCCTTGCCAGTGAGGCACAAGGTTGGGAGGCCTTGTGGACAGGCACGGGAAGGAGTTCAGGGGCTGGATTTGACCCTGCAGAAGTCCGTTTACACAAGTTGAGTCAAAATTGGCCCCTGCCGGGTTGCCAGAACTCAGGTGGGTGCAGCAACCCTGCGGCAGAGAGGGAGGCTTGGGTGGCCACCACAGGGTCTGCAGGGAAAAGTGAGCTCACAGGGGTCCAGGGCTGGGGGTTGCTCCTTGTCCCTCACTCAGTCCCGCTCCATCGCCAGGGCAGGAAGGAGCGTCACCTGCTGGGCTATTGAGAGGTCATTCTCTGCTGGTCCCATGGCAATCTAGGTGTGCCATGCTGGGACGTCTAGGAGATTAGAAACTCTGGGACCTGAATGCTGTAATGTTCATGATGGCTACGCCTAAGGTGGTAGCTGGAGGGTCTGTAGGGAAAGATCAGAGCCCTCTGTGCTGATCCCTTGGTAGGATCTGTGTGGAAGACACAGCCTTTGTCCCCATCCTGCAATGCTGGGGCAGAAACACCAAAGAGGCAAAGAAACGTGAGCTGCTTCTGCCTGGGGAGGGCTTGGACCACTCCACCTGGTCATGTTCACCAACCCCAGGGCTGATTGCCTGACTCTCAGCAGGTGCAACAGAGGCTGTGGTGAACCATAAAAGATGGTCCAGCTGCCTCTGAAAGAGCATCTCAGCAGGGCCCAGAGGCAGCTGCACCTACCTGACATAAGAAGCTCAGCAGAGAGCAGCCGGTGTCCTCTGCCAACGGCTTGAGATCACAGGCACTTCCCAGCGTCTGCTGGGCTGTCACTCACTGTCCTCAGAGGACTGCAAAGAGCAGAGGCCACCATTAGCGTGTGGCCCTGCCCCTGAACAGGCTCCCCATCTGCGTGTTTGTACAAGGAGGGAGATCAGACAGTCGCCGTATGGGGGCTTCTGCTGATGGGATCCAGCCACGACTTGTCTGTTTGATGAGGAACAGGGAAAGACAAGTGGTTCCCAAATAACGGTCATGGCTCCTGTTGGGTGAGTCAGGCACGGGGGAGAAAGCATGCAAGAGCCAGTTTCCTGCCTCCCTGCTTGCCTGCCTGCTGCATATTTGGGAATTGAATTTTCTGACCATCGTCTCCCCCTCCATTTCTTTCCTCAGGCTGTGGCGTTTTTGCTGACTGAGCTGCAGAAAACAAAATGGAGATGTCTGCAGGGCAGAAAGAGCAAGCTGGTCCTCTGGGTGATCCTGAGGTCTCTCCTGGTTGACTGGTTTGGAGTACGTTGGTCCTGCCTGTCTCCAGTTCTTGCCTGATAAGAACCCTGTGGTGGTATTAATGTTACGCTGTGGGGTTGATTCAGGATCCTTCTCTCCATCCCAGTCTGCCCAGTTCACCACTGCTTTCGCATCAGTGACGAGGATTCTCAGTCAAGTCACCAACAAAATGATCTACAGAGACCTTTTGGCCACTCAAAAAGGTATGTTGTGTCTCAGCAGCCCCTTGCGATCCAACCCGCATCGGGATCCCTTGCGGGGTCCTGCTCTGACCTTTATGTCCCCCCCAAGCCCGACTCTGGCCAGCAGCCGCCTCTTGTTCTTTTCTTGCTATTTTTTCAAAGTTTCAGGAGCTAATTGCCAAGAACACAATGTCCAGTGTCACAACCTCACCGTGGAGCTCTCCCCATTCCCAGCAAAGTATTTCCTGCTGGATTTGTTTGTCGCTGGGCATGTAGGGACACTGGTGCTTGGAGGGGAGAGCTACGCAGGCAGCCAGGGCTTTGGCATCGCTTGGGCACGCGTGCCCCGGGGAGGTCAGAGGTGGGCAGAGTGGCTCTTGCCGAGCTCTGGCTTGAGGGCAGCAAAGCAGGAATTGGCAGGATGCTTGGCGTGGCTGCACTGGGATGTGGCTCCAAGGTGATCAAGAGAGCCTCTAGGCAGCTCTCAGCACTCAGGTCTTGTGTTTGGGGATATGGGAAGCACAGCCTGGCAGGGCTGAGCCAAAAAAACCCTGGAACTCAAGGTGTGCCGTGCCCTGCCAGGCTGCAGAGGACAGAAGGGGCATTCACCAACACGTGGCAAGGACGTGGTGGGGACCTGAGGGGACCAGTCTGGTACCTCCACCTGCTCTGATATAGCAGTGAACATGAACCTGGCGAGGGGCAGCGGGGTGCTCTCAGAGCCGTCTGTTCGATGGCTGAGGTCCTTTGCTTTGTATAAGCAACCTCACCCAGGAGGAAGGACACCTGCAAGTCAGAAAATCTGGTCTTTGGACCCACGCTCCTCAAAGGGCTTTAGAGAAAGATGCCCTCTCCCTGCTTCCTCCCCGCAAACAAGCTAATCCTCCTCTCTCGTCCCCTCTCTTCGCCTGGTTTGTAGAGATCTCAAACAGCTCGGGGCAGGGCTGTCTTTTGTTAGACATGCAGAGAGCTCAGCGATGCTCTGATGTGGAACAAGGCAGCATAAATCTAATGGATTATAGTAGGAAATGCCACAGTGATGAAAAATCCTATAGGAGCAGGAAGAAAAGAACGGGCCCCATTTGGGGAGGAAAAAAAAACCCCACAACCACCCCGCTGCTGCTGCCTGGTTACAAGTGATTCCTCAAATTGCTGCCCCTGGAAGAGGCTGGTACATTTGCTGAGTTTTTTGCCTGTTATTTCAGAGGGGGTGTTTTCCTTTGTGTTTTCAGCTGTTTGGAATTACAGCTCCTGTCCCTGCAGGCGGTCCCCGCTCCCATGGCGAGCTCTGTGTGAGGGGCCTCATCGGGGACAAAGAGACACTTTCTGGGGAGGTCTCAGTTTCCCTATTGTTGAAACGACCCCTTTAAGCACAAGGTGCAGACATACCCTGGAAAGTTTTCAGGAATGGAAGGAGGGAATCATGCACGCGATTTAAAGGGGTTTCTTACTGGAAATTGCAGAGCCAGAATAATCAGTTTTCTCCTGAAGACAAATGGGTGGGCAGCAGAATCCAGCAGGCACTGATTGTGGTGTTGGTGGGTTTTGCTACAGGATCACGAACCCTGTCTTCTCTCACATGGGGCAAAGGGAACCTGCTGTCGACCCAAGTCAGGTAGAAATGTGGTAATTCAAAAATCCTGAGGAATATTTTCTCTGACTGGGATAAGATTATAGACAGGAACAGATTGTCACTGCTGCTTATCATGGAGGCCTTGAACTCATTGAGGTGTGGGCAACGGATGGCACAATGGAGGGAAGACTGGGGCCCTATTCCAGTTTGTGTTTATGGCCTCAAAGCAAGTTTTTTATCAGGAGAAAAAGCTCAGCCTGCTACTTTTGAATCATTCCTTCCCATAACTTCATCTTGTTACCGATAGCGTCAGTCTTTGTTATAGTAGGAGGTACTGCAAGGTGCTATTTGACATGCCCTTTGTGTCATCTGGAGGGTTTTTTTTCTAGAAAAGCACTATTAGATGTAACAAATAGTGTTAAATGGGCTAATGAAAGGGGCATGTGTCTCTGCCTTGGAAGAAGTCCAAAGCAAAGCAGTGGGCGTGATCTGAGGTCCAGCAAACATGACCCACCAGGACAGACCAGCAGAACTGGGCTTGTTTAATCTGCAGGAGATGACCGAATGCAGACCTGATAACATATGCAGAGATGTCTGTTGCAGCTTCCCTGCGAATGGTACAAGGTGGGTTCTTCTCTCAGGGCTCAGTTTGTTAATGCAAGCCTGTACTAAATCACTAGCCCAGTTTGTGGTGATCCCAGTGTAGAGACCTCCTTTGGGTAAGAGGAATCCTATTTCTCATGTCTTCTTCTAGGGTGAGGATGTGCAATCAGCATCACCGCCCTCTGTAACGGAGAGTTAGAGCCACAGCAGCAGATGGGGAAGCTGGAGGATCACCCCACAGTGACAGAGCCGCAGGTTAATCCCATGGCTGTAACACAACCTAAGTGGCACCTTCTTTGGGGCAAATTCTGCAGGCTTCTTTAAAGCAAAAATCCAGCCCGCTGTGGTTGCTAAACTGGGCTCTGCTTCTTTGGGTGTCTTTCCATTTTCCAAGAAAAATAAACCGTAGGCTCTGTATTTTTAGATATGCCATCTGATCACGGCTAGTCATATATCAGTCCCAATACTGTGAGTCAAGATGCTGAGCTCCACTGCTGAACTCCCTTGGGCAAGAACTAGTGGCCTGAGCCATCCTGAGTGTATTAATAAATCAGCGCGTTTAAAATAATCATGCACTTTCCTAGGTGAGCTGCTTACGGGGAATCGTACCGCTGGGATTTAGTACTGCTGGTGTCTTGGTAGCTCTGATATTCTCAGTGAACTTAATACAGTTGTGAGTGGGAGATGAACAGCCCTGGTATGAGACAGACCTAATCTAGGCAGGGGCCAGAGGCAGCACAACTCCCCTTCCTTTCCCTCTTACACCAGTGACTCTGATTCCTGACATCTGCCACTCGCTGTTTCAGCCCCAGATATCCTCCGAGGAGGCTGCTGGGCAGAGTGAACTTCCCACAACAGTGGGATGTGACAACCATCTCTCTTTGTGCTGCTGACCTGAATCTGCATTGCTGAGACACAGGTGGGAAATGCAGAGCCACTGCTCCTAACGTTGCCAAACCTCTTTGTGGTTGGTGGGAGAAGGGATAGCTTGGGAGCAGCACGTTTCCCTGGGCTGTTCCTTATGCAACCCTGCTCCATGCAGCCCTGCTCCACAGCTCAACCCTGGACCCCTTTGGAAAGTATCTGCCCACCCTACTTTGCACAACAGTCCACAGAAATGGAATTATCACTGTATTACAAATCTCCATCCCTCACTGGCTTGCTCCAGCCTTCACAAGTCTGCGTCTCTCACACCAGCGCAGCCTGGAGACAATTTTTCTGTGTGTTTGATCAAAGCGGCAGGAAGCCTTGAGGCTGGCCTGTGAAAAATGGGCCAGCTTGTGTCTGAAAGTTTGTTTGTTGAGCTACTTCGTCATTCCAATGACAATTAATTTATCCGCATAATTGGTAGCTGGAGACAGCGTAACATGGCTTGGCAGCTTGGGATTTTTCTTGGAGATGTATTGCTTGGTGTATTCAACGGGGACAAAAGGAGCCAGCCTGGCTGCTGGGGGACTGCAACTCCATGAGTGCCAAGCAGGTGAAACTCAGCATGACAACCCAGCTTTCTCTCTCCATCCTGCCAGAAGAGGATTCTCAGGGTGAGGATGAAATTGCACCTGGCTAAATGTCCCGCTAATAAGCCTGCTCATTCATTGGCCTTCCTGCTGAGATGGGTAATGAGAAGTCAGGCCATGCTGGTTGTAGGGGAAGGCATGCTCCGCCTGTTCTCTTTGCCTTGCTTGTCAGCCGGCTCCTGGAGAGCGGGCAAACCAACAGGACGGTGCTCACACACCTCACGGAGCGGAGGGTCTGGTTGCACAGCGCTGGGTCTGCCCAGTAGAGATCTGCGCCCACCGCTCTGCCATGGAAGCCGTCCACCAGCAATCTCCTGCCCTCTGCACCCAAATGTGAGAAACGCCTTTTTTGTGTCATACAAGAAATTGGTCGCTCTGCTGAGCCTGCCTTGGTGTCCGCTTCTGCTGTGCCCAGGCACCCACTTTGCTATGTCTGTCTGGATTTGTCACTCTGAGAGGACCCTGGTGGCTTACAAAGGCCTGCTGTGGTCTCTGTGTGGGTCCGTGTGCTCTGAGCTCAGCGCCATTTCACCTTGCTAACCCCTAAGGTCTTTGCAGCTGTTTGGAGCTCTGGATAAAACAGAATTTCGGCAAACCTCCACAGCATCCCCAGCCTCTTCCATGAGGCCAGAGCCTACTTGCGATAGCTTCACTATGGGGCAGCTTCCCAAAGAGACCCAAACCCATCTCTCCAGGTGTCCATAGAGAAGGCTGACAAGATGGTGGGCTATCTACTGGACCGTCACACCAGGAGCCGTACCCTTAGGAGCATTTCCCAGAGCCCCATCCTTTTGGCAAGTGTTTGTAAAGAAGGTGGCTGGAGTCATGAAGAGGAGGGGACATTTGACAGTAAATCTTTTTGCACCAACGTGGAAGAAGTCATCCTTTCTGTTGTGAGATAATGGCTGTAGTGGTGCTTTTCAGGCTGTGATAGATGGGATGCATGTCTCTTATGAATTATGCATAAGACGTAATAAAGGATTCAGTTCCTCTGTGTCTTTACACTAATGGTGTATTGATCCCAGTAAATATCACGCTGAAATTGAACAGCAGCATCCCAGGTTAGTGTCATCCTGATGGGTGACTTCATTTCTTTGGGTGTGACAGCCAAGCTGAGCCTAGTCCCATCTCACCCACACAGCTTTACTGCCCCACTGTGCTCTGGCCGTGGGCTTCACTCTTCTATTCCCCTCATCGACCCTTCACCTCAGCACAACTGCTTCTGTGTCTGCATTCTGTCATGCTTTGCTGGACTTGGCTGTGCTTCTCTAGGACTTACTGGTCGGGAAGTGTTTCTCTGCTAAGCCATCAGCAGGATTTGCTCAGGTATCCTTAGCCAGTCACTTTGGGCAGGAGCAAAATCTACAGCTAAAAGCTACAAATTAAAATGCAAGTATGAAAACCAGAGGAGGGGTAAAAGACAGAGCAAGAAGGGATGGCAAGGTCCTTACAACGGGCTTGCTAAGAAGCAGCAGGTGTTCCTCATAAGGGGCTTTAGACTTTACCTTAGATGTCACAGGAGGTTTGGCTAAGGTGCACATTTAGGTAATATATTGTCCCACCTCCCCCTAAACCAAGCAACTGGGCATTTATAGAAACCTGCCATCACACTCCATGATGTAAAGGAAAGTCCAGACAATGTGCGCTTCGTGTGTTTGTTGGAACGTTACTCCCGTGGGCGATTTTTGGCTCCCGCTTTAAAAAGGGCTGCAGAATTTGGATGTCTCCATTTCCAGATGTCAGGGCTCATGTCTCCTTGAAGGGTGAGGTTTCCCCAAACGTGCTGAGGACCTGCCTGCTAAACATGCCTGCTTACGTGTCTCCACCCGTTAAAACGCAGACAGCCAAAATCCCCCAGCCCTTCTGACAAGGTGGAGTGTACCCTGAAAGGGGAGAGGACAACGCGTGTCCATGCGGGAACCATGTCATCTGCAGGGCACGATGCGCGTAAGGGGGAGCAGAGCTGCAGCGTTGTTGTACGTGCACGCGGTGGGATTTATTGCTCTGTTCAGCAGCCTCCCCCGTTCCGCTTGCTCTGCCTCCAGGAGAACGTGCCGTGAGAGATGTTTCATGTACAATTCCTTCCTTGGCCCTCGCCTCCTTCTTCAAAACAGGGGAAGGAAGGCTTGTAGGGTGCTCTTGGCACCTTTACGCTCTGCGGGGAGGGAAGAAACGTCTCCCTGTCTGTATTTTATCTCAGTGCAGTGGGGAGATGGGGAAGGGGGGTCAAGCAGAGTGAAGCAAAATGTGCTGAAATTGATTGATTAATAATGTAGCTGCTTGATTGAACTGTAAAGTTGACGTGTCCTTGTAAGAAAGGTGGGGATTTTCTTTCTAATTGTGGGTTGGCAGAGATTTCTTTGCGCAAAGGAAATGATAGAAAAGTTTCTCAGTAAAGAGGTTTCTACTGAAGGCAGGCTCTGCCCTCACTTGTGCTGGTGGATGCTGCATGGATGGGGTGGGCATTTCTGCCTCCTTTTCTCCATGGCCGCCCAGCTTTCCTCTATCTCTGTGCAGGGATGGATTTACAGAGTGAGCTGAGATGCAGCCTCATGTCTAATGATGGGCGACAGAGGCATTTGCCCTGGTGATTTTCAATTGGGACTGTCACGCGCACGTAATAGGGATTAAACTTGTACGCCCATTCTCTCTTCTTTCTGAATGGGGGGCGTTTTAGCTTTGCTGAAGGAGCTGCCATTTCAGGAAAAGGGCTGGCTTTTTTTTTTTTGCTGAAGAGGAGAAATTGGCCCTGGAATGTGAGAAATGTTAGAAGAAAAGGTGCCTCATGTTACTGAAACACAGCTGAAATGAATCCGAAGAGCTGTGTTGCCAATTCATCATGCTGCCACTGAGTGTGGTTTGTGTAAATGACGGGAGATGCTCTCTATATGATGTACTGCAGCTGGACACATCTCAGCTGGCAGCGACTTGCCGATAGAGCTGACAGGGTCATTCATCCCTCTCACCCACCCCAGCTGTGGCCTGGACGCTCCCCCCATCCACACAGCACCCAAAGTAAGGACATTTCTAGGCTGTTTCCCTGGGGAAAGTTTTCTGCTTCCTAACCATATATTGTAAAGCTAATTTTGAGCCTTCTCAGACCACTTTTTTATGGCCCGAGTCTAAAAGCTTTGTGCCTAGCTCTGCATCTCTCTACAGGGACACTTGCAGGATGTACATGAGTATATGTAGCTGGATTTGACAGACGTAGTCAGTATATGGGGTTATACCAGAAATACTCCATTTTTCACGCAGAATTCCTTGGACAGCTCTGCCCACAGCCTGCTTTTTATGTGTAGACATGTACACGTCCTCATACACTTGCCGCTGACTGCAGTAACAGACCAGCACAAATGCACTTTGGCATCCAAATGGACCAGTTCAATATCTAGAAACACCCACATTTCCCTTGATGAGACGGTCTCTTCCTTCGCACCGGCCCTAAAGTCCCAAACCCTCCTCTACCCCTGCAGCACCCGGCACAGGAGACCCTCCTCTCCAGCGCTGTTCCCACCTGCGTGGAGCCAAACCGCATCTGAACCCACGTGCTTCGCTCTGGACCCAGCTTGCAAGAACTCCCATCCCCATCCGCGCGCCTCCAATCTCTCGTCCCAGCCGGGACTGGAGCGCGCTGCCTTCCCCAGCTGCAGCTGGCCAAGCTCCCTCCCTCTCCCCCCTCGCTGCCCGCCCGCCTTTCCCAGCCCAAAGCACGCCGCAGCCGGTACTTACACAGCCTGAATGAGAAACCTCAGCTGCCGATCCCTGAGCCTGCTCCCAGATTCCTCGACCCAGTGACCGCGCGCTCGCTCCCCAGCGCTTAGCCCGGCGCAGTGATGATACAGGAACCAGACCTCTTCGGTTTACTTTTACATTGACGTCAGTGTCTTTTCTAGCCTCCGCAGCTCGTTTTGGTAAAAGGGTGTCTTCGGGGTGGAGGGGAGGGGTCGGAAAGGGAGAGGAGTGAAGATGAGCTGGAGATGAGTTTTTGTGAGGTGGGCAGCCAAGGGTGGGAGATTTTAGGGGCAAATGCTGAAAGAAGGGGTGCTTACAGAGCCCGCGGCGCCCCTGGGTATAGATCATCACCTGGACATGGGTACATTGGAGGCCTGACCCTCAAATCTGCACAGAGAACTGCTTTCCCACCCGCGCCGGCACCCCAACTGGGAGCATGAGCCCTGCCTTCCCCCACATTTGGCAACTGTTCATACCTGAGTCAAGGGGAGAAGGAATGTTGAGGGACCGAGGGAGGTCTATTGTCCCTACACAATGCCACATTGTCCCTACGCAATGCCACACCAACACAGCTGCCCTGTTTCGCTGCCTCTGTGCCCAGAGCAGGTCCAGTGTCTGTCTCCGAGGGAACAGGGAGATGCTAATTTGAGTTGCTTTTACCATCTCAAAGGATGGCCTTAAAGACGTGGACTCCATGGGCCACATAGTTGTAGGTAAGTGTGCTCCTGAACATGCCTGTCTATAGATCCAGATCAGCTTTTTACAGGCTTACCGGTGACAGCATCTGGTATTCACATTCAAGGACCTGAGTAACTCACCTCTCCTGAGACCCCTTGTAAGTCTCCTGTGGAGCTCCCGCTCTGTCAGGTTAAGGCTCAGATTTTGTCCTGGTGTTTTTGCTGCATGGTGTGCACATCCATCTCCCAGCCCTGTGCACCCACTGCACAGCGAACACATACATGCATGTGTTTTTAGAGCATGCACAGGGTCGGTGCTTGTGAGGGATTTGGAGAACACCGGCAGAAGGTGGAACCTGCTAGTGCAATGGTTAACACTGAATTTTTCACAGCAGATTAATCACACCTACATTTAGGATGTCTTTTGGGCTAGGAGCAAAGACAGATTCCTTTGTGTGGCCAAAAAACTTCCAGGAATTGCAAGATAAGTCTTTCATGCCCTAAATGCTGCTAATTTTCTATTATGTTCCTGAGTACACATTCACTTGGGTAGCGTGATGCAAGAACTTGAGGACTCGGATGTTAGGGCAAATATGGAGCTTGCCCCGGTGCTGTTGGGCAACAGCAATTAAACCTGTGCTCTTTCTGGGTCATGGATCATCTTTCTATGATGTGTTTGTCCAGCTCTTAACACAACTGGTCTGTTATTAGACCATCTGTACTACACCTTGATGCGAACCATTCATTGTAAGGTCTCAGGAGCAAGCATTGAGATTACTCTGGGTGAATCCAGGCACCAGCACTCATAAACAGTCCCAACCACCTGGTGATATTGATGGAACTGGGTTGGTTAACCCTTGGAAACTGTAGAAATAAAACCTGGCAGGGAGCAGGGATTATTGACAGGGAAACATCATCTGGTACCATCAGAATGACTGGTTTGTACTGGTTTGAAAACCAGTAGTGAGAAAATAGTTTTTTACCCCAGTGTGCCATCACTACAGAGAAGAGACGTAGGAAGGGAAGGCTCTTAGCTTGTTCAGCACATCCATGGCAGAGCCAAGTAATAAGTCCAGTTTCTTGGCCATTGGATCACACACTCTGTCATAAATAATGCTAAAGTCTCAAAGGTTCCTGGTGTCCTTGTCAGAACCAATACATTGTTCATGGCTGAAGAAAGACAGAGTCTTATAAAAACCAGAAAAAGAGGTTCTCGTAAATCACCATGTCTATACTTAGAAATGTGTTAAACCTTCTAAGCTCCATTTCAGAGCACATAATTTTTTTTTCTTTTTCCGAGTTGAAAAATCCATCCAAAGGTCAGTCAGAAACAGGAATAAAACTGTCTTTGAAATCTCAAGCTGCTGTAATAGCATTTTTGGCAGTGAATGATAAACTTGAACAGTTGAGGTTTACATGGCAGATGACGTGAACCTGTATTTGTCTATACATTAAATGACCCAGCAGTGGCCCTTTTTCATTTCTTCTCCCAACCTATTGGACTATTTATAGATTTTTACTACAAATGGACCTCCTGAACAGAAGAAGGCAGACCAACTAGTTCTGTAGAAACCATCACAGTGGAGCTGTGCCCATAAGCCATCATTCCTGGGCAGGAGTCCCATTTTAACGATAACCTCCCAGGTAGCAGGAATATTAACTCTTCATTTACTTGGCAGGGATTTTTACAGTCTTTGACAGCTTTTGGATGTTCAGGGAGGTCTTATGATCATGAAGGTATTGGATTGAAAGGGAATCATGCTATATCCTGGCCTTCCCCAGTTGTCTAGGGAATGAGGTCCATCAACCACTACACAGACTGCGCCTGGCTGAAGGGACTTAAAGGCCATGTACTCAGAGCTCTCAATTTGAATGAAAAGCCTACGCAGTCCTTGATGGACAGATGGCAGAGATTTGAGGTCTCTTCCCTGCCATGCCTCATGATCAGGAAGCTCTTGCTGGAGACCTGCATTGCAGTCCTTGCTCTATTAACTCTGGAGGTCTATATATAAAGTCTGGTTTTTGGGAAATATCTTAATGTTCATTAGAGTGGGAACTGCCATGACATCTCTTCTGCACAATAACATACTGTGTCTGGACAGGGAGACCTAATGGAAACTGGAAGATCCTCTACAGAAGTGAATACTTGGACCTCATCCCTGGACATTTTAACTCGGCAACTGAAGGTCAGGTGATGTGGCTTTGAACCTCTCTGTATACAGAAGGGACTTTAACAGGGAGATTTGCAGTGAGAAAAAGTTCTTTTCCAGTTGTGGGTGTGTATCCCACACACTGGGAGCTACTGGACAGAAGATGTCTGAACAAGCAGGTCTTCATCCTTTGGTTGCTCTAGTAGGGATGGTTGTGCTGACGTGCCTCCTGGGCTGAACTGCCACTGATCTCAGCAAGACTCAGTGCTGAGATGAGTCTGGTGAGCAGGCCAGATCTAAAATCAGTTACTTCTCGGTTCGAGCAGGTATCTTCAGGGTCCCAGTGAAAAAGATGGGCAAAAATCCCCTAGATACACTGGGGCCTTCAGGCTCCAGCGTACCTGGTGGAGGAGAAATTTAGGACCACAGTTTTAGACATCTGTGCTTGAGGTGGGAGCTAGGGAAGCTGTAGACTCTCAAACCTGCCATGAGGATGGGGTCCCACAGGTCCTCTGCTGGGTGGCTGAAGCCTGTGGGATGTTTTCTTCTTCAAAGCCGAAGAGCAGCTCTCCAGGCCCTGTAGGGTGGACTTGGCTGCTCCTTGCCTTTAGGATGTCCTAGTGTGTATTCAGCTGCACACAGTGTAGAGAAGCACAGAGCAGCTGGGGCAGCATAGATTCTAGCTTGGCACGTATCTGAGGAGCTTTCTAGTACAGAAGAAAATATGCCCTGCAGTTCCCAGTGCTGGGAGCAAAGGTGGTGCTTGGAGGCTGCAGGAGCGTGGCTCTGTGCTTTGAAGACATGAACATCCAAGACATCCTGGGGAGAGTGAGAGCAGAGTGGGATCTCCACTCCAACAGCTGCTTCCAAACCACCTCTGCAGGCAGGCAAGTCAGCGTCACTCCAGAAACAGCAGGGTACTCTCCAAAAGCAAACGTGCAGAGGTGGAGTCCGGCAAGGGTTCAGCACTTCATGCTGCCAAAAAAACCCCTCTCACCCAGCACAGGACACACCAGCCACAGACTGCTTGTGAGCATGGTGGGAGCTCTTTGCTGCAGTAGCATTTGCAAAAGACATCTCTTTTCAAGATGCAAAAGCATCTCTTTCCAAGCCAGCCTCCTGTCTCCTTCTGCAGACCCAGGCTGGGCTGCAAGAGGCAATGGCATCAGAGCCAGCTGTGGTACACAGGACCATGTGGTCATGTCCCTGTGGCTGGTCCCCGTGGCTGCATGGCTTCAGCTAGCTCTACCTGGCACCACGAGCTCTGCCCATAAGTACGTCTCATGGTGCAGATCTGCTGTGCTTAGAGGAGGAAGCAGAGAAGAAAAGCTTGGGGCTGGACTCAAGTTGTGTGTATGAAGGTGTCTGGTCCCACTTGAGATGCTGAAGCATACCCAGTGAGCTCACAGACATCCAGTAGGACCTGTGTCTTGTCACAGAACCACAGAAAGTTAAGGGTTGGAAGGGACCTCTAGAGTTCATCTGGTCCAACCCGCCTGCCAGAGCAGGGCCATCTACAGCAGGTTGCACAGGATGGTGTCCAGGCGGGTTTGGAATGTCTCCAGATTCAGAGACTCTGGCACCTCTCTGGGCAGCCTCTTCCAGTGCTCTGCCACCCTCCAAGGAAAGAAGTTTCTCCTCATGTTGAAATGGAACTTCCTATATTCGATTTTATACCCATAACCCTGTGACATGACCCTGTCTCCCAGCCCTGTGAAGAGTGTAGAATTTACTAAAGCATCTCAGACATCACCTGGCCCTTTCATGGCACAGACAGCTGGATTCAGTCCGATGTGAAGACTCAAAGTGTTGGTGTTTTCCTGTCCTCTGGGTGTCTAGATTCCTGCTCTAGTCACTGGATATCTAGTCAATACAGCTGGGTGGTCTAGACAGAGACTCAGTCGCAAGCCAGGAGGGTCTCAAGTCAGTTGCCTACCAGCAGATGCCATCTCAGGGGTGCTAACATCGCCTCTGCTTGTTATTCTTTAATTGCATGGGCTCCCACATGCTTCAACTGGGTGCTGAAGGACAACTCCAATGGCTCAAGGTGCCGCCAAGTGCACAACCAAATTGAGCCCCAGCACCCTCTCCCAAGCTGGGTGGCCAGAGATCTTGTCACTTGGCCAACTGATCAACTGAGGGATGAAACAGGTCAGATTTCAGCCTCTTTTGCCTTCATTTAAACCTTTGAGCAATGCTTTATCTGTGAGATCGGTGTGGTGTCTGTTGGTGGGAGGGAAGGCAAGACAAACCGCGGGGTGTCCTTTAGCTGCAATGCTGCCCCAAACATTAGCCCCGTAGGGAAAACTCCGCAGCAAAGTTTACAGGCATAAGGGACCAAAGCAGACAGCAAGGGGATTTGTCCATGGAGACGCTTCGATGCTGTCCATGCTGTTGTCCAGGGTAGATAAGAGCTGGCTTCTCCCAACGCTCCCATGGTGCCCTAACCATACAAGGCCTTGTTTCTCTGTTTGCAAATGTGTTTTTTCCTCTTGCCTTGCAAAAGCAGATTTTTTTTTGTGAATGAGAGGTGCTCTGTCATAAGGGAAACAATGGCTTACAAAGACATAATGGTTCACTTGGGGCCCTGCCAGGGCTTATTATTTCTCCCAGCGCACTTTTGCCTGAGCTGAAGGTTGCATTCAGAGGCTGTTGTTGTCCCTGCTTTGCTGCTCATGGACCTCTGTGAAAGGGGCTTCAGGGTGAGGATGGTGTGAACTCGGGCTGAGCTCACTTTGCTGAGAGCTATTCCTTTCCCTCCTTTCCCATTTTGCACAAATTTACGTATCAGACCAGTCCCAGGGAAACGCAAAACCATATCCAAAGATTTTATTTACAAAATGAACACGTGGCAGCAGTTACCTGGATATTTTTTTCCCTTTCTCAGTGATCAAGTGAAGAAGCAGATTGCAACAGATCTGCATCTTTACCCTTCTTCTCCTCAAAGCAATGAGCCTGTGATCTGAGCAAATCTCCAGGATTCTTTAACTCTACAAAAGCATTTTGCTATATGAACATACAGGGCTGCAGTGCCACTGTCTAAGCAGCGTATATGGTGGAGCAGCCTGGTCTCGTGTGCTGCCTGGCTCTGTAATGGCACAGTTCCTGCTTTCTGTTGGGTAGGAATATGTATTCCCCCCCTTCTATGCTTGCCACAGTAAACAGAGCCCTGAGAAATCACCCTTCTAACACCAATAAAATCTGTTATTTTAAATTTTTTAAAGCAGTCTGTTTTGGAGCTATTTCTGGGAGCTCTGTCCTGTGTAAAATTCCATGCCCATGTCAAATACTCTTACTACATTTCTTCCATCGTCTTGCTCTTCCATTCTGGCTAAAATTAAGATTGAAAATATAAATAAAAACCCAACAACAGTGTCCTGTACTGCCCAAAGTGTCTCAGACAAACTGGCAAAGCGCAGCAATTTTAAGGCTCAGTGGCCCAACCTTCAGAGCCCTTAAAGCTTAACTTTCCATTAGTCAACAGGGCAACTCATATAGGTCTTAGTTCAGTTGGTCAGAGAAGGACGCACATAACTAACTGCCTGATTTGCAAATGGCAGATCATCTGGTACTTAGGAATTTTCCATGGTTTAACCTTTGATGGAGGAGGTTGAGTTCTTGAGGGAACCACCTGCTCCCGTCTTTGCCCTGCAACGGGATAGGTGCCCCACAGCATAGCAGCAAAACCAACACCAGCTTGGACTGGTGTGCAGAGCTGTTCCCAACCTTGACCAGAGGTAGCATAAACTGGGCACCATGGGAATGACAGTTTGATGCAAAGCTGGTGACCTGTGCACTTGCACCTTGGCTACTTAATGGGAGTTTGACAGGTAAAATGCATTTCCACTGTGGGTATGTAACCAGTGTTGACTATTTTTCACAAGACAGACGTGGGTCTGTTGGAGATCAGAGGAGGCCACAAAGATGATCTGAGGGCTGGAGCCCCTCTGCTATAAGGACAGCCTGAGAGAGTTGGGGTTGTTCAGCCTGGAGAAGAGAAGGCTCTGGGGAGACCTTCTAGCAGCTTTCCAGTATCTGAAAGGCACCTACAAGAAAGATGGAGAGGGACTTTTTACAAGGGCATGTAGTGATAGGATGAGGGGTAATGGCTTCAAACGGGAAGAGGGGAGATTTAGAATGGATATTAGGAAGAAATTTTTCACTCTGAGAGTGGTGAGGCACTGGAACAGGTTTCTCAGAGAAGCTGTGGCTGCCCCATCCCTGGAAGTGTTGAAGGCCAGGTTGGATGGGGCTTTGAGCAATCTGGTCTAGTAGAAGGTGTCCTTGCCCATGGCAGGGGAGTTGGAACTAGATGATCTTTAAGGTCCCTTCCAACCTAAACCATTCTAAGATGCTATGATCTTTGGTAATACATGAACTTTGACATTAGAGGCACTTATCTGTCCCAGAGCAGAAGAAAGCTGGGGAAATAGCTATTCCTTTTAATTTTCAGCTTCACTCAAGCAGTGCCCTGCTCTCGTTAAGTGTGTCCTTGCTGTCCTTTGGCCAGTTTGCTCTGAGGGGTATAGTGAACTCAAAGATTTGTGGCTAGAATGAACTGATATGTTTGTAAAGAAAATAACACACTTGTTTTATGTGAAGTAGTTCAGCCAATGGAGGAATAGCCAGGACTTTATTTGGACAAAGTCAGCCTGCTAGTGTTAGGTGGACTCCTGGGTAATCTTATATTGTTAATGAGTATCAATGTAAACAATTAGAACATTAATGATACAATCAAAGGAGTAAATCTCTTGTGGCTAATTCTACTCCTGTTGAAATTGATGGGAGTTTTGCTTTCAACATGAATTATGGCAGGCAACGTATCATGTACTATGACATGAATACAGGAGTCGTCACAGGACTTTTGTGTCTTTACATGAGATGTAATAGCTTTTCCTTGCCTTCTCCAGAACAGTAATTTTAGGAAAAAGAGTTTCCCAAAACTATTTGTGAAAAAAACCAACCAACCAATACCTGAGCTGGAGCCCAAATGATTTTGACTGTTCTTCTGCATAGCATTATGTGGCTCATGGCTGAATGCACCTCCTCCCATGAGCAGGGGTATGCATAGCTACGGAGTGGCCTTGTCTACACCCAAATCAGGGGGTGCCAGCAGTCTGCCTTGGAAAAGAAGCTTCCTGGGCTGTCCCTGAACTACGGTTTATAGGGTCTGTGAAGCCTTCGTATGAATATGCCAAACCATTATCATGGACGTGCTGTGTGCAAGTGATACGTTCCTAGAGACAAATTGACTCACAAGTCTGATTCTGAATCATGCAAAGTTTCCTCGGATGGTGCAAAGAAAGCTAAAAGAGAATGAAAATGTAGAGTTTTTTTCATGTCTGCTCTGGCATAGAGCAAATAAAGATATGAACAAAGAAGGAAAAGAGGATCTGGTAGTTGTGCCAAAGTTAACACACTCAGGTGACTGTTCCCCAGACTGGAGGCCACATCCTCCAGAGAAAACCTGGCAGAACCCTTTTTTGCTGGCTTTTGAGCTGAGCTGCAGGACCTTGCACTGAAATGGATAGGGCAGGTTGCCACAAGAGGCTGCTGTGTGAGAACACCTTGCAGAGGGTGGTGACAAACATCCACCCCCTCTGAAATTGCCTCTGTTGCCTATGAGTGAGCAGGAGTCATGCCTGAGGATGAGGTGCTCTTGGTTTCCTCTGCTTTGGCCAGAGCTCTGCAGTCATTGCACCCTCCCCTCCCACTCAGCCACACATTTCTCCTGCCCTGTCTGCTCTGGCCAAATGCTGGAGTGACTTCCTGGGAGCTGACTCAGAGACGTGATGTGAAAGGGTCTTGGAAAAATGAAACATTGCTTGATCCCATGCTGGACCAGTTCCTCAACCAGCCTTTCTGCGCAAAGGAGTGTAGGAGCTCATGTGTTCTAGGAAGGTCATGGTGGGTGAAGCAGTACTGTTCCTTGCTGCAACAGCATGGGCTTAGTGTTGGTTGGAGATGATCATAAGGGTCAGTTGTTGGTAAGGACACAGTCCCATGAGTCATTTCTGTTCTGAACTCAGAAAATGCTTCTTTTCTGATGTGCACTTGACCTCTAACATCACCATTGCACCAGCCTGTTGGAGGGGCTGTGTCATGTAAGCTTGGCCGATGTGTGCTAAAAAGAAAGTGCTGAGATCCCTCCATCTACTTACCTAACTGGTGGTATCCATCAAACTGCCTTCAGCCTCAAGCCCATCAAGAAGATGTATTCACACAAAAGGAAGCCGTAAAATATTTAAGGTATAGCTAGTTTGTTGGTGTATTTTGTAGATTGTTAATTTGCACTCTATGAAGCCTTTCTGTGTGCTTGAGCAACGAGGCCAAGGTCTTTCCTTTAGGAGCTTACTAGAAACAGGCACACATTTCATTCCCAGAAGTGATTACAGGCCTGTTATTGATTTGTTCCTAATGATGGTGTTGGGAGCTTTTGGCAAAGGACAGTGAGTGTAAAAACGGGGCAAAGAAGTGGATCTCAGCAACATATTGTTTTGTTTCCATGCACTCAATGGCTGTGTGGGTCACAGATTAATGGGAAAGTGATGTTAATTATCTTTGGCTGCCAGCACAGCTCTGAGGCAAAGCCGTATCAAGTGTTGATGAACACATGCAGGCTGTGCAGTCACTCTGTGCTGTTATTGGAAATGGCCTCCAGTTCTGAGGTCTTCCAAGGTCTTCTGGCCACTTTGGGTGGAACAGGATGGCATAAGCATGCCCTCCCATTCAGATTATATTTGCAATGACCTGCTCTTTATGTCTTTGATCTAATTAGGTCTATTCTGACACGCCATTATTTGCAAGTGATGTTCTGACCTGCTTTGTTCTTAGTTTCAGTTCATTACTCAGTCAAAAGGACTCCTAAATCTCTTTCCAAGATATTCTTAGTCTTCAAAGGGCTATAACTGCACCTGCAATCCCTCCCTATAATAGTCTAGTAAATACATCTGGCAAGCAAACTAGCAGGTCCCCTTCAAGCAGCTGCCTTCTTGGCAGCTCCTCAAGACGTGACCATCTGAAGAGATGCATCTTCCATCTGAGAGGTGGGCGTGTGTGTGGGGATGCAGACAGACTGACATGTAATAGCTTGCTAGGTACAATTGTATCCACGTGGGTTCCACCTAAACTCACCTTCCCTCCTGAACAGGCAATTTCTTTTTGTTATGCGATTTATGTTGTTCTTCTGAAGAGTCAGCCAGCCTGCAGTGGACGGGATGCATGGGAATTGTGAGGCATCTCCTGCCAGCTCTGGGCAGGAGGACGTGCACATGGCAGGGCAAGGTAGAAGCTTTCCAGAGAAAGGAAAATCTCTGGAGCCCTTCACCTGAAACCAATCTGGAAACACCAAATACTGGATGCACAGAATCTAAGCAACTGATGGATTGCCTTTTGAACAGGGATGGAACACAGGAGGGACCGAGGTACAACCTTTTCCGGGGTTCCTGCAAGGGCAGATGTGGGCTCAGTTGAAGAGGACAGTCTAGAGGGATAACCAACTGTGGAGCCTCATGGTGCTCGGTCTGTTTGCTGCAGAACCAGCTCACCCTAGTCCTTTCCAGCTACCCCTGCTGCTATTCACCTCTCCCTCCTAGAGGGTCCTTATAGCTATCTTCCAGCCCTGACAGTAGCAGAAGACACCCTGATATGGCTGCATGACTGGTGAGGAAAATTCTACCCATCTGAGGGTGTGCAGAAGAGCCTGCTTGCTCCAAGGAAGGATGGAAGCAGAGGCTACCTGTGACTTGATGTTTATCATCTCCTCTCCCGGCTTTGGTGTTTCAACAACGATGAGGCTTTCTCACCCAGATTTCTTCAGAGCCTAGAAAAGAGCATGATCTTGTGGGTGTCTGTAGAAAGGAGAGATTGATGTTCCCAGCTCTAGGCTGTGCTTGCACTGGACATGCTGTTTCTTTTACTGGGTTTTGTGCTCTGTCCGGTCCGTTTACTGCAGAGTGCTTCTGCAAGGGCAGCATACCAAAGGCTTGACTCACCGCTTGCTTTGCTTTTTGCAGGGTGCCAGTCCAATAGAGTCAGGGTGCTTGGCTATCCTGAGGTCATCTCCTGAGGAAGTCAGATACTGCATAGATGTACAAACCCCTTCATTTCACGTGTGGAAAATGGATTTCTGTGGAGGGCAAGCCACCAGCCAGTCCCGAACCGCACATCTCCATCTGCTTTCCACAGATGAAGTCCTCTTCTCTGAAGGACACCAAGGTGGTTGCCTTCTTACCCGCAACACACCCCCACCCTGTCCCCCACACCGCCCCCCCACCGTCCTCCCCTCATCCATCAATCCTGCCCTGTCCTGAAGCAAGAAGTCTGATAACCTTTTCCAAGGTACTAAAGGGAACAATCTGAATCACTTGAGGATGAGTCAGGTTTGGATGGTTTCCCCCCCAGGCAGGCTTGGCAGCTGGCCTAGCACCCTTGCGAAAGGATTAACCAGCTCTATCCCATCACAGCTAGTGGGAGAAGAGTTCTTCTCAGGGTGGCTCATGTTTCCAGACTGGAGCCAACCCTGTTTTGCACAGCTGAAAGTATTTGGGGGAGACACATCAGGTGCCAAACGCAATGTTCCTGGCAGTTTCACATGTGGATGGGGGTCCACGTGCTTGAGGAGGAGGTTGAGGTGAAGGAGGCCATGACAGTGTCTTTGGGAGAGCTTTGGGTAAGCTGTTTTCTGTGATTTCCCTCCTCATCACTTGTCTGCGCGTTCTCCACCACGGAGGGCTGTGACTTCTGGCCCTCTTAGTGAGAATTTTTTCTATGGACACCAAGGGAAGGAAGACCTGCCCATTTCCGGACTCTGAACAACCAAATGGTGCAACCTGAACCTGCAAATGAGATGGAGATGCTGGGGTTGGGTGTATAAGAAGCTAGTCAGGCATGATCAGGCACCACTTGCCTACACAGGGTCATTTAATGGTATTGGAGATGCCCTTGGAAATATTTCCCTTTCGATTGGCTCAGAAAGTGATGGACCTCCTGGGCGGACAAATCTTCCATCCACAGATGGACCTCTCAGACAACTTGGTGTGAGACACTTTTATATGGGCTATTGTTGGAGCCTGCAGAGGCTGTGGGTTGGAGGGCAGTGGCATGGGTAGAGGGAGACAGTGGTTTTGACATGGAAAGTAAATTTTGACCCTGTTTGCAAAGACTGAGCTAAGGCACAGACTCATCGTCTGAGACTGGGTGTCCTGAGGTCTCAGCGTGTGCCTCCTTTAGGGGACATGTGGCTCTGTCAGGGAATCTGGGGCAGGGTACTCTAGTTTTCCATGGGTAGGGGGTCTATTTGGGAAATGCCAGATGTATCTTTTCAATATGTAATATCCTTCAGCTTAACACCCCTTCTGACTGGAAGGCAAGTAGTAGATGCTCACATCATGGGGTCAGTACTTGCTCATTGGGCTCTTTTCTTGCTTAAGTTTTTCCACATTCAAAGGGATTCAACATTCAGGTTTATAGATGAACTTCCCAGGAACTGTGTCGAGTAGGTCCTGCAGTAAACCTAATCTACAAAACCGTTTCGTCCCCACTGAACCCTTGCTTGTGTAATTTCCATGGTCCCCATACCCATGAAACCCTTTGGCCGTGGGGATGGGAATTCATCTCACTGGCTCCAGGGTGGGATTCAGCGCTGGACGGAGACCCAAACATGTAGGAGTCTCTGTGTCCATGTATACATGTGCACGAGGTGTCTGAGCTCCCATTATACCCTGTGGAGAGCTAGTTAAGGGAGACCAACCAGAAAGATCTTGATTCAGTTGCAAATGTGCAGGCTCCAAGCACTGTGTGAGATGCTCTCCAGCATCACACTTGGACGCCAGCTGCTCACAGGTCATGGGTTTTCCAAAGCCCTGCCACATGTTGTCCTAAACTTTCCATCTCTCTAAAACATTCACATCCCCAAGAAGTAGGACCTGCCCCCCCGAGATGTCCCCAAATTTCCTCCAACTCTGAGAAGCAAAAGAACAGCACAGCCTGATCCACTTGTCCCCCTCTTTCCTCAGATCTTCCAAGGGAACGCCGTGGCCCATCCTTCTGTGGTGCTTTGTGACACCAGTTTCTCCAAAGGCAGCACAACCGCAGGGCAGAGGCGAGGCACATTCCTGATAGGACCAAGATAGCTTTTTCCCATAGCTCCCAGGCAGTGGGAACAGGGCACTTTTTCAAAGGACTGCTGTACTTAAAGTTAAAATAACAGGAGGAACAGAGTGGGAGATCCAAGCTGGATTATAGTACTCGGGGGTCGATGCCTCCAAATTAAAAGAGAAAAGAGAAGATGACAAAAGGTTGCATTTGGAGAGCTTCCAAAATACTTCTGCAACCAGTTTGATATCTCTTCGGCCTCACAGCACCACGGGAATAAATTTGCCCAATTCCAGTTTGTACATACAGTCTGAGATGCAGATTTGTTTTTATTAACAGGGATTACCCTGTGGTTTTGTTGTTGTTTCCAAAAGATTTCTCCTGCTGTTGGGGTAGCTGTGACCCTCTTCCTATCCCCCGGATGGAAGAACAATATTGATACAAGGTCTAAAGCACTTAAAATCAGATGGGCTGAGTGTTGTTCTACAGCCTTGAAGCCCCAAGCTGTCTTTGTCCCTCTGATTTTTCCACAAGTTTACAAGCCATGGAAAATCTTGCCTGTTTTCAACTTATAAATCTCCATCAGCTGCAGAATTGCCTCTCATGAGAAAATAAATAGACAGGCTACTCGGGGGTTACTATGGTGTTGTAGGTGACAATCTTTGAAAGCTTTCACAATGGAGCCCATGCTGCCTGTAAGAGCAAGGAAAGAGGAAAATTGCTCTTTATTATTTTAAAGCTGTATCTCAAAAAAACAGGAACTCGTGCCAGGATGGTTTATTTTGGTTAAAGCCAAGTTGTGCTGCAATTCCCCCGAGGCGAGAGTGAACTTGAGGGCATGGAGCAGGAGAGAGACACGCCTGAGGGGAGACTGAGCATTTCGTCGATGCTGAGCGATTGTCAATGCTCAGGAGCAACAGAGCTGGATCAGATGGAAGACCTTATGCTTACGAATACTTAAAGGAAGGGTGCTGGGAGGAGGGGGCCAATCTTTTTTCAGTGGTGCCCAGCAAGAGGATAAGAGGTGACGGGCACAAACTTGACCATAGGAAGTTCCACCTGAACGTGAGGAGGAACTTCTTTCCTTGGAGGGTGGCAGGGCACTGGCAGAGGCTGCCCAGAGAGGTGGTGGAGTCTCCAACTCTGGAGACATTCCCAACCTGCCTGGACGCCATCCTGTGCCACCTGCTCTAGGTGGCCCTGCTCTGGCAGGGGGGTTGGACCAGATGATCTCCAGAGTTCCCTTCCAACCCCTGATATTTTGTGATTCTGTGTGATTCCCCCTCCGTGTCCAGACAGCTATAGGCAATGAGGAATACTGGGGACGTAAGTCACAGCTGAACTATCCTTGTCCAGCACCCCAATGTCACTGGAGCTCAGACTTGGGGCTGTTTTGGCCTCACCTGTCCCACCATGGCTGGAGCTGGGAGGATGCACAGGCTATGTCTATACTGGTAAATGGTACAGGAGCATCCCAGGGACCTGAATATGATCTATAGGGTTAACTTCAACACAGGCTTACAGGGTGTGGTTGTGGTTTGGTCGAACCAAAATGCTGTGTTGCATACCTGTAGATTTAACCCTGCAGGGATGGACCCATCCACTGCCAAGGAAGCAATGGAGGAATCCAACCATGTCTGCAAATCAACATCAGATCACAGGGTGATAATTCAGGTCGGAAGGGACCTCTGCAGTCTCTAGCCCATTCTCCTGGATCAAAGCAGCATCGGGGACATCCAGGGATGCTGGGTGTTTGCTTTGTGGTGAAACACCGAGAAGGTACCTTAGTGCATGCACGCCTTGGGGCACATAGCCTGCAGCAAAGCAAGGCTGTTCATTGTGTCCTGGAGTTGTCCCAAATCTGGGTTCTTTACCCGGTGTGCAAGCCAATAACACACAGAGCAGAGGTATTTTCAGGTTTATTCCATTAATGCGCAGAAATGGGGTGCTCATCCCAAAATGTGAACACGCCTCTGTTTCAAAAATCTCCACTTTTATACATTGATCATTATATATTCAAAAAATTAATACATATCCATTGTTATTCTCATTAATGATTGGTCAAGATTTCTTTGCTTCCCATGCAAATTAGCGCGCAGACTCTGTCTTCTTCTTCCGTTGCTCTCTTTTGAGTAGTTGGCACCATTTGGGGAGGTGGTCGATGAGTTGGTGGTCATGATCTCTCCTGGCCAAATTTACCTTTTACCTACTTGTCCTCTAATCTTGGCGGTTCCAGGAGGTTTTCTCAGTTTGCTGATCATTCCTCTTGACAGGAATATCCTACTTATCAACAAAGCTACATTGCCTAGTGGTTAGTTCCTTAATTGAAGGACAGGTAAATCATATCCAGTTACTATTTCTTTATTTTAATATTAGGTAAATAATTAAATAAGGCTGGGACTGTACAGAGAATGCTAGTGGCAGCAGGTTTCCTTAGTTGCCTGAATTACACTTTACATTTCATTTTTCTAGTTAATATCGATTTTACTACAACACTGGGACACACACAGTCACCTCCGGTCAAACTGCTGCTTCCTTTCATCACCTTTCAGCACACGTGTATACATGGACATGGAGACTCCTACATGTTTGGGTCTCCGTCCAGCGCTGAATCCCACCCTGGAGCCAGTGAGATGAATTCCCATCCCCACGGCCAAAGGGTTTCATGGGTATGGGGACCATGGAAATTACACAAGCAAGGGTTCAATGGGGACGAGCGGGTTTTGTAGCTTAGGTTTACTGCATCCTTTCATTACTGGAGAAGGGCCTGTCAGAACTGTTCCTTCAACAGAAGGAATGAACTGTCCCTGACCAGTGACTGAGCTGTTTTGCAAAGCCTTTGTGTTCATCTGATTAAAACCACAGGAGCAGGGGGTATTTTCAAGCTGCTGGGCACTACACAACTCATGTTGGCTGGATGTCTCCTCCATGCTTACAGGGGAACTGAAGCTTCATGGTCTGTATGTACACACACTGTATAAGAACAAACACACGTGAAATTTTTCCTCCAACTGTTCTCCCTGCCTCCAATACTCACATATTAAGGGTGTTCTGAGTGACATGTGGGTTTTACATATTTAGCAATCCTCAGTGCATTTTTCTTTATGACCCACTGTCCTGTTAACTTGTGCAATTTTTAGCACCCGCAAAATACTGTGGCAAGGATTTTGACAGTTTGACCACACGTTACATGAAGAACGGTCTTGCATTTGCTTTGAGTCTTCCTTGTGTTGGTTTGATCAAAGACCTAGATTTTAAATTAAAAGAGACCATGAAAAATCAGTCTCTGTACGCTTTCTGTGTCTTTCGTGGTTTTATAAATCTCTGTCATCCCTCCTACTGCTTGTCTCTTTTTTCCAGCCTGAAGAATCCCAGCGTGCAATTCATTCCTAACGTTCAGCTTGCCGAAACCTGAGATGATGTTTTCCTCGTGCTTCTAAACCAAGATCTTGTTCCAGCTCATCATTTTAATCTGCATTTTGAAACTCCACTTAAACCGTTTCCGATCCTTCCCATATGGAACAAGCAGCACGGCTTGATACTTAAGGCAGCTAAATTTTCCATACAGAGAGATGTGATCATTTTATGAAGAAACAGAAGTAATCTGAAATAAATGTCAATGGGAACATGTGCTGTTAAATGTGAGCAGCAAAAAGCAATAATCACCCAAGCCCCATGAGAATACATGTCATCTCCTCCTTGTTCACCTGCCAGGGACGTGGAAAACGAGCAGCAATGCAGGGAGGCAGCACGGACCATCAGATGTGAAATCACACCCGGGGCTTCGGAGCCAAATCTCTGAAACCGCAAACTCCAGCTGTGCATGTGAGATCTGCAAACAGGAATGGCCCTGCTTCAACCTCCGCGTTCCTTCCAGGAATATGACTGTGCAATCAGGGCCCTGGGGACTTCTGCAGTATCTTCCATCCCTTTGCAGCCTGCTGGAGATTTGGACAAGCTGGCTTTGCATGGAGAGGGAGGAAGGCTTATCCTACTGGAAACAGTAGGCTGGGATGAACACAGCTCAAAGCTACCATGAGACACAGCAGTGGAAAATGGACGTAGCAAAACACAAAGGGATGAACAAGAAATTGTAAAAAAAATTAGCTCATCCAGATCAGGAACCAGCAGGGTCCCTTTTCCCCCCTCTTCCTCAGACTCTCTCTTTGCAATGTTTGCAATGATCAAACATTGTTCAGCCTGGAGAAGAGAAGAGTACAGGAAGACCTTAGAGCCCCTTCCGGTATCTGAAAGGTGCCTACAAGAAAGATGGAGAGAGACTTTTTACAAGGGCATGTAGTGATAGGATGAGGGGTGATGGCTTCAAACTGGAAGAGGGGAGATTTAGAGTAGATATCAGGAAGAAATTTTTCACTATGAAGGCGGTGAGGCACTGGCACAGGTTGTCCAGGGAAGTTGTGGAGGCCCCATCTCTGGAGGTATTCAAGGCCGGGTTGGATGAGGCTCTGAGCAATCTGGTGTAGTAGGAGGTGTCCTTGCCCATGTCAGGGGCATTGGAACTACGTGGTCTTGATGGTCCCTTCCAACTTAAACCATTCTATGATCACCTGCCCCACCAGTGACTATGAGTGTTGTGCCTGACATCAACTGGGAGGGAAGGCATGGGGAGCAACTGTGCAATGACAAGATTGTAGCGAGGTGGGGTCAGTCTCTTCTCCCAAGTAACAAGCGATAGGACAAGAGAAAATGGTCTGAAGTTGTGTGAACGGAGGTTTAGACTGGATATCAGGAAAAATTTCTTCATGGAAGGGGTGGTCAGGCATTGGAATAGGCTGCCCAGGGAAGTGGAATCGCCATCCCTGGAGCTATGTAAAAGCTGGGCAGACATGGTGCTGAGGGACATGGTTTCATGGTGGTTTTTGGCAGTGTTAGGTTGATGGTTGGACTCGATGATCCTAAAGGTCTGTTCCAACATAGGTGATTCTGTGATTCTACGATTCCCTGTCCTGCTGGGCTTGTGTGCCCACTTGCTGGATTCTCTTCTCCCCTCTGATGTGTTTGGAAAAGACTGTTTTCCTTTTTCCTCTTCCAGAGTTTCTGACCAGCTCATTCCTACACCACACTTGTTTGTCCCTTTGTGTTCCCTTGTTTTATTTTTATATGCAGGAGAATCAGTTGTTTGGAGACAGCTGGAGCACCTGAAACTCGGCGTTGTCTCATCTCTCCTCCACAGGCTTTTCTGTCCCAGAAGAGTTTTCCTTTCCATCCTCTTCTTGCCAGCCAGAAGATTTTTTTCTGGGAATTGTCTTCCTGATACTGCCATTCCTTTTTTGCCACATCTTCTGTGTTGCAGTTTCCCTGGCTGCAAAAGGAGCATTTTCAGTCTGGCTGCCGTATTCGGGACAGATATACTCTTGTCTGGAAATTGCTGGACAAGAAAAGGCTGCTGAGAGGGCAGATTGTCATTACAGATCAAAATCTTCCCGTAAAGGACATAAAAAGTAAAAAGCACATGGTTTAATGTCTCTGAGGCTAGCTACTGTGCTCCTTTCTGTGATTTGATTATTTTATTTTATTTTATTACATTTTTGCTCCCTAAATAAATCCTCAGCTTATTTTTTTCTCATAGGGAGAGCCTCATCTCCCAGCATAAAAACAAAAATTCAGATTTTGCTGCAACTAGACAATAATGAACATCTTAGTCAGGATTAAACAGCCACAGGGGATGACTGGTCCATAGGGGCAGAATGGGAGAAAGGAAAGAAAATGGGGAAAGGCAAACTTTCTGACTCAAAACAGGGGGGTGACTTGAGAGGCGGCTGTCCCTGGACACAACTGCCAGGGCAGGGGCTGGCTGGGAGATTTTGAAAAAAGCAGGGATGGCATTTCCAAGGATGTGGCCCCCTTTGAGGACGTGGTTTTGAGGTGGGTGAAGGTTTGAGGAGGTTTTATCCACCTTACCCTGTTTATGACTGCTGGATCAATTTCATATTTAGCCGAACAAGGACACTGAGGAGATCTGGGTCTGTCTGGTCCTGAGGAAGGACAGGAGAATGGAAGCAGATGTCATTCACTGTAGGAAAGCATCTCCCAGGGAAATAAATGGAAATGAAGAAATCAGCCGTGAAGTCTAGAGGCAGAAATTAACCATAAAGAAATAGGTGGGACAGATACAAATTTTACTCCATTTTATTTTATAAAAATTAAGGAGGAGCTCATTGCTTCTGTGGTTTATATTGCCTGGGTACAAAAGCCTGAATTCCTGGGTGTTAGTGCCTGTGTGTCTGACAGGCATTTGGAAATGGGAGCAGAAAGAGGAGGGTGAAGACGCAGCATCTCCATGGGCCTTTTGGATGCAGGAATACAGTGACAGCCTCTGCATCCATAAACAGCCGCTGCAAAGGGAAGGATCCCCAGTGGGAAGAGATGGGAAACCCTGTGGTATGCCCCTGACAAAAGGGAGCAGGGTGGTGGGGCTGAGCATGAGCGACTTGCTGGCGGAAGAGCTGGAGGGGGGCTAAAAATAGCTTCTGTCGCAAATGCTTTCGTAGAAGCGGTCCCACCTCGGCACAAAGGGATGGTCTGGGTGCCTTCTCAAGGGCCAATCTCACCCTATTTTTAGTCTGGTTTCGTAAGGAAATGGGCATCCGTCCATCTTTCCCTATGTTCCTCCCTGCTCTAACTTTTCAGTCTTTCAGCCACCTGGAACTAAACATGACAAGAGGTTGGAGACCTCAAAGGGAAAACCTTCTGGCAGGTTGCTCAGCACTCAAAGGTGAATGTCCATGTTGAAAGAGGCTGCTACACCACAGCCCCTTGCCCATGCTGTGGTCAGCAGGGACGCATTGCCTGGCTGATCAGCTCTGCGCCATGTGCCATCATCTGGGGACATGGGAATGACCAGAGGTTGCTGCGTGGGGAAGAGACATGTGCTTTTGGATGAGGGTGGCGTCTGTGATGACTCAGGTGGTGGGTGATGACATGGGATGGGAGCATAGAGGAACTGGTGTTGTGTGGGGAGCACTGTGGTACATGGTGTGTATGTAACCTGTCCTGGGCAGGGGACCAGGGGAGCAAACGGAGCTGGTGGCAGAGCGTATAAAAAGGCACCCTTTAGCATTGGCTTTCCCAGTGCAGGAAATATGAGGAAATGCAAAGTTCCCATCTAAGGAAGGGCAGGAGAGGAGCCATGAATCATGTCAGGGCAGCGAGCTGGAGAAGTGCAGGGCACCCTTGCTGGAGAGGTTGAGCTGGGAGGAGCTGCTGCCATCCTGGAGCAACGCAAGGTGCTTTTGGCCTTCTGTGGCCTTGGAGAGGCCACGAGGAGGTGGGGACTGAGGGTGTGGGAAGGGTAAAGCCTCTTGCAGCCCCTTGGGTGGGATCATAGGCCTGCCTACTCCTGGAGGGAGATGAAGGAAGGCTTCCAGGTTGCATCCAGCTTCCACAAGCATGGCCCTGCTCCTTCGTGTATCCTCCCTGGGCTGCCTCCTCTTGGGGGTGCTTGTGAGAAGGTGACCCTGACATGCCTGAGCCTATGGGGGGGGACCTGAACCCAGCCTGGCCGAGGTGAACCATGAACAGGTTGTGATGCGAAGAAGACAAGTTGTCCAGTCTCTGTCCTGGGAGATGAGACTGGATTCAGCCCTGAGCAACCTGGGCTGGTCCTCATAGCTGACGCTGCTTTGTGGTTCAACTAGAGACCTCCTGAGTTCCCTTCCACCCTGAATTACCCCATGATCCTTTGATGATGCTGTGGCATGTGGGGCTCTCTGCTTTTTGGCCAGGGGGTCCCCCGTTCCTCTCTTGGGGTAAGCTGTTGGGCAGAGTCCTGCTCTCTGGCCTGGAGAAAGCTATTTGCCAACACTGAAGGTCATATTTATGGCTCAAGTTGTCCATGGTAATGGATAATACCGTACTTGGTGTTGGAGATACCCTAGGGTTGCTTTAACAAACCAGTGCCCTCTGTACAAATGGGAAATGGTGGCACTCGTCTAGGCTTTGGGAAGGCAGGATTGTCGTCTAATTGGTTTGCAGGGACCGTTTAATTGGGAGAAGCTGGGTAAAATGAGTGATTCATGTCACCGAGACGATTTCTCATGACACCTGGGGGTTATGGGCCAGGACCATCCCAGGCAGCATGTTGTGGTAGGTCCATCACCACAGGGTGGTCATGTCCCACATCACGGCTGGGCCAGGAGGAAGCTGCCATGTGAGACAGTGTTAGTGACAGGCACAGCCTGTCTTCATGCCTTTTATTTCCATCCTGTCCTTTATACATGCATTGTCTTTGAGATCCCAGTTTTGCCAGCCTTGACCTCAGGGCACTGAACCCTTCAGTGGCCCATGTTTACTGTAGGGTCCCCACAATCACCACTGTACAAATGACTGTTTCTTTCTTCTGTGCTGGCCAGAGATTGCCTCTCTCTTCCCAAACCTTCTTTCCTGATTGGTCCCTCCCATACCATCAAGACTAAAACCAGACTGCAAACCTTCAGAGTCATTAGCCAACCTTCTTCTGACTTCAGTATTTTGCATCATTGCTCAGTAAACTCCCCAAAACATTTTTGGGAGGAACTATTAGGAAAAAGGATCCTGTAGATGACAAGTGGTCAGCCATAACATGTAACTGTCTAGATGCTCTTATTCACCCTCTGTGTTAACTCCAGATGTGCACAGATTGAACAATATGTTTGACAAGCATCTACTGGCCTGGCAAAGTGAAGTAATTTCCCCTAGATTTCACTTTTTGGATGACTTGTTCCGGTCTTTATGGACACAGCTCCTCTTTCACAGAAGGTATGAGGTTGCAATTGGAGGCGAGGGGATGTGTTTGAAGCGTTAGTATATATTGGCGTTTTTTTCTGTTCCTGGTTACAGCAAGTTTCGTGCCAATATCAGGTGTGCAGAGCAAGTTTTGAGCCCAACGGTTTGCAGCTGGGAGCACTGTGGATCCTCTGGTTCACGTTGGGACACAGATTTAAGGGACACAATGAATGCGATTTCAGGAGCGTGGGCTGCGTTGGGGCTTTGGGTCTTTGATCATGGCTGTGTTTTCTCTTAGCTGGCATCAGGATCACTGTGAGAATGGCTGCACATTGACTGCAAATCTGTATTTCTTACGTGGAAAGAAACCCAGATCTTCCAGTACATTCATGCCTTGTAGCAGAGGGCGGTTCAGAGACCACGTCTCACCCACCATAAATTGTGTTTGGCTAGAAAATCCTTTGGTTTTGATTTGAAGGCATCAAGAACTAATGAATCCGCCCCTTCCCGTACTGGCTTGTTTTAGTGGTTTGTCATCTGCATTGTTAAAATGTGCACTTAAATTTTGTTTTGAATTTGTTTGGTTTCCTAAATACGAGTTTGAGCCATGCTGTCACACATTAAATCTCTCCTGCAGACACTCCAAAGGTCTGTGCTGACCTTATCTCACTTTTCCTTTGCTGGTAGACAGCTGACCACTGGGGCAGAACAGCTGATTTATCCTGATGTAAATCAAAGCACAAACATATCCCGAACCTATTTTTATTCGGCCAAGAGAGATTATTGAGTACAGCTGCGATTACGTGAATGCAGCTTGTGAAACCTGGGCTGCTGAGAGGCACAGATAATCTTGTGGGATGCTGTTACGACTATCATGATCACAGCATGACCTGTGTGGTGGGCACAAAGCCCATGCAGGCACTGAGGAGGGGTAGGTGTGCACATATGCTTGAGGACAGAGAGCTCTGGTATTCCCTGAATAGCTTTCTGTGCTGAATCCAGAAAAGGTCTGGATGGGGAAATGTGGTTGCTCCCCATGTTGCTGTGTCTCTCTCTCTGCCTTTTGGACTTGTGTCCCTGTGACTTGCACTCTCCCCAGATTCATGTGGCCCTCCAGTAATGCCTCATTGCGTTTCTCAACCTCTTTCTTACTGGCTGGGGAGCTGGGGCGCATCCTGACTGAAAACTAAGAGCATGACACTGCGCCAGGCAACTGTAATTTTTGCTTCAGGTAGGTGTGTGTGAGCCAGATTTTCCCCATGTTAAAGCCTGACCTTTTGTCATACATTCAGCACCCTCAGCTAAGCCTTTGGCTTTTATATGTTTTTTTAAATTTTATTTATTGCTGTTTTGAAAACCTGAGAATACCCATGGACCTGCTGTTGTTTTCTCCAACAGCACCTGCCACGGAGGGAGCTGGCTGCCAGGAAAAATAAAAATACTAATCCCTCAAAGCCTCTAGCTGTGCTGGCTTTTGGTCCTTCCCCTGCTGTAGCAAACATCTACCCCATTGCAGTGCAGGAGATGTAGTTAAGAGGCAGAAGTACCCAGTTCCCAGCTCGTGAGTAGCTTGTGTGGAGCACTCTGAAAGCTTACTCTGCACCCACTCTTATCTAAACACGCCTAAGCCCCAGCATGCTGCTTGAGCGGCGCTGGCTTTACACTTCAGGCTGTTTTGAAAGTGCATTTGTAAAGCCATTAACATTATTTAAACAGTTTAGCCACAGAATTACCCGGTGGTGCAATCCAGCTGCCAGAAACGAGACGCGAGGCTCCTTTGTGTTGCAGCTCAAACGAAACTCGGCCAAAGCACGTGGGCTCTGGAGGATGCCAAACCCAGGGGTGATGGGGGGAGCGAGAGCTTGCTGGCTTTCCGCTCAGCGGGAAGTGTCATCAAGTGTGGGTTGTATTTTTTTTTAATGAGCTGGTTTGGGTCCAAATCGGACCAAACCCAGACTTTTTTTCTCCTGAAGTTTCCGGAGGACTGGAAGGTGTCAGGCTCCTCGGTCTCCTGATGCAGCCGACTTCCCATTTCAGCTGGTGGTTCTGGAGCCCAGGTTAGGGGAGCTCAGGGCTTGCAGCCAGAGCTTTCCATGCCCTGGATCTCATTGCAGACCTCACCAACATCACCTCCTCTCCGGCAACATACCCCTACCTCCTGGCTTCTTCCATTCTGAGGAAAAGTTCTATTACTGTGCAGAAAAGGTTCAGGGAAAACATGCTGGAGAATTTGGGGAAAGACTCTGGAAACTGAGCTTTTTCAGGCGGTTGCAGGTGATTAATTCCTCCAGGCTAAACCTGTGGCAAGGCTCCTGTATAGAGGTAAAGTCTGGGCAAGTTTGAGCTACATCAGCTGGAGCTTTCTCTAAATGCCACAGCAGGACATGCTCCCTGTCCTGATGTAACTACCATAAAGATGGACAAAGCGTAGAGGAGTGGAGAAACTGAGGCGAAGAGTGCTCAGATGACGTCTCCAAGTCTTAAAGGGTGTTTCTGGCAAAAGGCAGGCTGTGCTCCTGCAGCCCCCGATGATACATGATATTCAAGGCAGAATCATTCATGTTCTGATAACGTAGGTGAAAGCAACTGTCTAAAAACATGCCAAGGTTGAGGCGTCATTCTGAATCAGGATTTTTTTCTCTTGCTTGTCTTGTTCTCTTGGCTGGTGCCTTAGGACAAGCCCTGAAATCTGCCTTTGTTCAGACTAAAACATTATCTCAAGTACCAGTATTCTTCCTTTTGAGTGCATTGCCTTAATTGGCTATTTGATTGTGTTTCCCTGAAACTTTCAGGCATGCAGCTGGGAGAAACAATGGATATTGTTTTATATTTAGACTGAGAGTTAAAAGCTGAAACACGCAAAGAGACATAAGCTGCTGGAAGGGCTCAGACCATCAGCTCCCTCTGCTGACCTGCTCTGGAGACAAGCCGTGATGCCCAATTTTAGGACTCCTTGGGCTGGAAAAGTGAGGACTGAAGGGGCATATGACAATATTACTCCTGAGCAGCACAGAGGTGGAGACTAGGGGATGAACTCTTCACAACCTCCCCCAATGCAAGAACTAGAGGACACCAAAAGAAGCTACTGTGGGACATATTCAAGAAAAAGAGGTGGTTGTTCACACAGTGTGCCATAAAACTGGAGCACCTTTCTGCAGGAAGTTGTGAATCTGGAAATTTTGTGTATGCTCAGAAAAAGACTGGAAAACTCTGGGAGGAAAGTTCACTGAAGACGACTAAACGCCTGCCTACTAAATTCTTACCTGGGAAATTCCTGACCCACGAGCTGCTGAATGCTGGGAATTGTTTTAAGGAAATATTGTTATATATTTGTCCTAAGCCTATGTTCTTTCTTGGGCGTCCACTGTTGGAGGCAGGATGCTGACTCACCCAGCTTATTCTCCCATTAGTCCCAGGGGATGGCTGAAGTGTCCAGAAGAGGTGGGGTACGCATAGCTTGGTGCACTGGAGCTGGGAACGAAAGCCTTTTGGATAGAGTCAAAGGAATCCTTATTTCAGTGGGAAAATGGAAGTGGTTAGATTTTGTTATTGTCTCAGCCTCCATGCTGAAGGAACTGACAAGTGTGGAGACATCTACACCAAAAGGAGATGTTGCAATAGCACTGAGGATATACTGACCTTGGGTTCAGACATAGCTAGGCAGCCTGATAACTCACTTTTCCTCTTGAATCCTTCTTTTTGAGCTAGCATGGACATAGGCTGACATGGCTGACATTCCAACGTAGCCTTCTAGGACCCAGAATCCCATATCAAACACGATAATCATGATTTGAACTGAGATTCCACTGACATGAATGAAGGCACTGCAAGAATTAGGTGGGAAATGGCTCCTAAATACCAGGAAGAATACTATACAATAAACATTTATGAACTCTGGAAATGAAGGGGTTGTGTTTATATAGCATGGCACTGAGTTGAAGAATGGTGATTCTTTTGAGATGTCAACAGAGTATCTGGGCTGCTTTAAACAGAAAACCATAGGAACAGAAGACTATACACGGACCCTTTTCTGGCTAAAGGATGAAATTTTCTAATCTGTAATGTTAAGTGAGCTTCGTGGAGGTCTTCCCACCATTTTTTAATGGTGTCTCTGGATTATTGCCTTTCTGCTAGGCAGGTGGCTTGCAGACTGGTAAGCACAGAGATCAGAGTAGAAGGCATTATTAAGCGAAGGGGTACCCTGAGTCTGAACAGAAAGTGCTACTCAATTGGTGCAAGACAAAGTGACATTTTCATTGTCAACACTTTTCTTTAGCATCAACAAGAAGTTTAGATCATTCCTGAAGAGCAGACACCGAGGAGAGCATTCAGGAGAAATGCTGTTCTGGCACCCTTGTGAGCCAAAGGCATGGGTTTCTGTCGGATGCGGCAGGAAAGACTCCACAGTTGCCTGACACCATTTCCCAAGTTTGTTGAATGATTTAAGTAAATAGAGCATTCAGGTTCCCTGAGGACGTATCTAGGTGCCTGATTTGTCAATGTCATTGACATCCATGGGGTAGCTGTGGATGGCATTCAACTGTCAAAACACTCCCCCTTTGAAATGGATTCTGTGTCTCATCTACCAGCCTCATGTGGGTGTCTTAGATACCCTTGGGCATCTCAGATATTTTTAGGTCTCTCCTTTTAGGCAAATGAATCCACCCCAAGCTGGGTGTCTATTGTAGGGTGGCCTGGATCAAGCTCTGAGCTCCATTGACTTGATCTCCAGTGACTGGTGAAAAAACTTAGACACCAAATTTACATGGGAGAACCTAAACTTGGGTGTCCTAATCTGGAGGGAGTCTCAATCTTCACTGCCTCCTAGGCAGGTGAATCAGGAGGGTGGCTGTGAGAACATCACATGAATGCAAACTATTTCATCCTCTTTTCATTCCTCTCAGACAAATTCAGGAGGAGAGAACACAACATTTGTTTGTTATTCAGGATAATGCCTTATTCTCCGCTTGTGACCCCACAGCCACACCATATAGATTTCTTTTGTACCCTGCACTTTGTAAAGTGAGGGATGATAAGGGAGACCTGGCCTCAAATACAATTGTCCTGAGGCTTTTCTGTCCCACTGAGGAAAATGGTAGTACTCTTGTGGCAACGTGGGTCAGTAACTAGGTCTCTGTGACCTTTTCAGGGTCTACTCCACTTTCCAAAGAGCCCGCTTGCTAGCTGGGCAGGAGCTTGCTTTGCCCTCAGTGCAGGCGAGATAGCTCTCAGTGTAATTGCTCAAGGAAGAATTTGCCATTTTTATCGTGGTTGGCCCCAGAATTGCTTTGTTTATCTGTGGTGACATCAGCCATGAGGATGGCTTAAAGCAAGTTGTCCAGCTCTGGAGCAACATTATTTTCCTTTGAACAGCACTCAAGAAAAATGTTAAATTCCCTGGGAGATAAAGCCTTTGCTTGATGGTTTAGACTTCTGTTTATACAAGAGCTGGAGATGAATGCCTGAGAATCCAATGCCCTAATACTTTTCCTGATGGCCGCAGCTCAGTAAGATGAGATCTTGTGTTGCACCTGCCTTTCATCTTAAAAAATATTTCTTCCTCTTTCCCCCAAAAGGTTGTCAAGACTTCCTCCCCCCCCAAAAAAAAAACCCACAGAAAACCAAGCTGACATATCTCCAAGAAAATAGTTGTATCTCCAAGTCTATCACGTGCTAACTTACTCTGCAGGATTTTCAGGAGAGAGGTTTTATGGTTAGACAAAGTAAGAAGCCATTTCTGCCTCATCAGACTAACTGCCTATGTGATGAGCCAGGCAAATAAAGAATAACTACCACTATGGTGGGAGTATAGACCAGACCCTCCCATACCTTGGAGTATTGCATAGCAGACAGGCAGACCCTGTTGGGTTGATAAAGCTCATAGCAAAATCACTATAGTGAATGTTTTATTGGTTCCTGACATATTTCTCTGCTGCTTAGGGCGCAGGCTGCTGAGCAGACTGGGCTTTCTGTGGGTCTTCAGAATGCTTCATCAGGTGAACTGCTCAGAGCTGGAGATTCCATGATCCTGGCCTGGCAAGCTGCTTTGGAGCCTGGGCTCTGTTTTCCTGGACAACAAGGAATTTAGAGCAAAGCTGTATTTTGAAATGATACCCAGATGTCACCCTCTCAGTACTATCACTTTCCTCTGCACAGTGTCAGCAGCGTGGTGTAATGACGACGTACACGGGCTCTGAAATCAATAGAGAATGAGCAAACATTGAAAGACGATGCTGTGTGGCAATGCTGGGAAGCTCCCAGCCCCAGTGATAGGATGAAGGGTAATGGTTTTAAACTGAAAGAGGGGAGATTTAGATTTGATATTAGGAAGAAATTCTTTACTCTGAGGGTGGTGAGACACTGGCTCAGGTTGCCCAGAGAAGCTGTGGATGCCCCATCCCTGGAGGTGTTCAAGGCCAGGCTGGACGGGGCTTGGAGCAGTCAGGTCTAGTGGGAGGTGTCCCTGCCCATGGCAGGGGGGTTGGAAGCAGATAAGCTTTAAGGTCCCTTCCAGCTCTTACCATTCTATAATTCGATGATCCTGACTTCCTTCATCTGTCTCCTTGGTCTGGCATGATGGATTGGCACAATCCACATGTCTCCTGAGCACTACCTAACATGGGCGATCTCAGCACGTGGGACCTCCCCTCTAGGCAGACCAGAGTTCTGGTGCTCAGCAGCTCGTTGATATATGTCCACCATGCTGTGAACACTGCCCTGACCACCCACATGCAGGCTGACAGCTTGTGGTGACGGGGATGAGGTTAGCTCACAGAAAGCCTTTGCAGATAGAAAACTGACGTGCAAGCACATTTATGGCAACTATGAATTTGCTGCCCTTCTTCTTCTTTGCCTTTTTTTTCCACAAGGCTTTTTTCTGAGATCACTGGGCATTTTGCTGTTGACTGAGATAGGAGCATGATCTTCCTCTGAAGGGGAGTAGTCTCCATCTGCAGCTAGATGTTCATATGCATGAATCTACAAAGCACAGAGTAACCCTAATTCCTTCTAACCTTGCTGCCTATTCACTCTCCTCTACTCTTCTCAGGGCTCAGATAAATGGGTATCAGTTTCTCCCCCTTGGAACAAGTCACTTTGTTTGGCAAGGCATGGGCTGAAGACATGACTCACATCATTACCGTTGTGGACAGCAGGTATATATCTTGGCTTGGGAGGGCTGGGTAGCACTGTACGCTTCCTGCGATAGCTTTCCCAGAACTGTGTTGAGAAGTCTATGCTGGTGGGAGCTTTCTATAGCCAGCTCCTTCGGAGCGGTGCAGAGACCACAGCACTGTCACCTCCATCACGGGCAATAAGTCCAGTCATACCTGAGCTCAGTGCCTGCCTGGTGACTTGCTGGTCTGTCTGTCTGCCTTACAGCTCAGTGGGGGAAAAATCCCAGGAGAAGGAGCAGGCGGTTATCTCTTCCTTACATGGAGTCATTCCCTAGCATGGCCCCAGCCTTTCTCACAAATGCATTTCTCATCACCACTGATTATTAATCTGATTATTACACATTATCTCTGTAACAGAAAGGCTGCCAACTCCCCAAGCCCACTCAGGCTGAGTGGAAGTCCAGGACACGGTCCAGCTGAGAAGTGCTGAGACCATGTGGATGTGGGAAGAAATCATCTTGCTTTTCCACCAGGAAGAAATCATCACCTTCCAGACATAGGCCTTGCATGGAGGGGTAGGAATGACAAATACAACCACACCAGGGCATGGAGGACATTCTCTTTGTTGCCTTGTCTTCAGATGCATGATGTAATTCCGTCCAAGATGGACACAAATCAGTCTGCATTGAAAAGGGTAAAGAGGGACAGGAATGTCCCCAGGTCTTTGCCATCTCTTAGGGCACCAGGTCTACATTTTATTCATTCAACTTGGACATCTTCACCTCTGTTCCTCTTGTTGCTCAGTGGCCTTTCCAGGCAGCCACACACTGGGTCTGTCCATCAACTCCGCCGTGGATGGTGGCCCTGTGGAAAGTGGACAGGACATGGCAAATGAAAACCAGTGAATGGACCAGAAGGAGAAAAATCACCCATCTCGATATCAAAAGAATCCTTTCTATCTCATGGTGAGGTGACAAGGAATGGTTTTCTGGACTGAAATCGGGATGGATGGACACATTCATTATTGACTTGTGGAGGACTGTAAAAAGTGACATGAGGCAACACTCCTGTACCAGAACCCATTCTTGTGGAACAGATGTAGGGAGTCCTGGCCAGTGTTCAAACCTCTGTGTGCGTGGGAAAAGGCCTGGAAAAATCCTCTAGACGCTTTTGCTGCGGAAATTATAATATGCATGCCTGCGGGTGAACCTAACTTGGAAGCTCTTGTCTTTGTCAGATGCCATCTTTTTTGTTCAGTGTGACGTTTTCCACAGTTGATGCTTTGATGGCATCTGACCCAGGGGGACATTAAGGAGAAGGAATCCAGGGCACTGAGGAGTAACGCTGGTGATGTTGTATTTTTGTAGCTGCTAGTCACAGTATGTAGCAGGTTGGTGTCCACACTGCTGCCGATCTTGTTCGCAGTGCAAGCACGTAGGGAAGATATTTTGATGTGCTAGAAGGCCATCTTCTGCCCCTAGATGTGCACGTGAAAAAAGGCCATTTTGTATAACCATCATGCAATTTTTAGCATATTTAATGTTCTGGTTTTTTCTGTGTTTGAAAGCTGAGTGCAACTAATTTGGTAATTCTCAGCAACTTGTTTGGGACTAAATCGCAAACTTCCATTCTATTCACTGAAATGTCTGTTCCAGGGCATCTTTGCTGGCTGAAATTATTACATGAAAAACAGAAACTTCTTGTGCAAACTTTCAGCTTGTCAGAAAATGGCTGATTTAATACAAATAAGTAGTTTCCCACCAACAGTTTTGAACAGCTCTAAAAAGTTGTCAAATGCTTTCCCCAGGGTGGGAGGCACATATGAAAAAACCAAAATGAAGGCTGAGAACGTAATTCAGTTAAATAACACATGCCAGGAATTTAGCCTCCTTTTCTGTTTTTAATTTGTCCCCTAGGGAATGAAGGTTTTCTTGATTGTACACATTATTGGATATTATTTTTCATCTAGTTGTAGTAAATATTTCTCAGTTAGTGACAGTTTCATGTCTGGTTAACTTTTTGTAGGGTACACAGATTACACAGTAATGTTTGTGATCTTTGATGAGATTAATGACATTTAGGATGAGGGCCGTGCAATGAAAATTAACCCTCCTGAAATATTTTTGAGCGTTCACCTAATGTGTGCTCTTTATACCAGTTTTCCTGCCAGAAAACTCATCTGTTGGCATACTTACTATAAACTCAGCAAGAGGGTAGGCTCGAGAGGCAGATTCATTTTTTCCTTTGCACAAATATTTGCAAAATTGGGGTGTGGGATTTTTTTTTTTTTTTTTTTAACATCTTTGCCTGTCTTTCTAGAATTGGCACCACAGATTTAACCAACTCAGCCCACATTTGTGAGTCAGACAGCTGGGAAAAACATGGAAGTGAAAGCAATCCATATATTGCTGGAAAAATCACATCGTTAAATGCCAAGAGGGTCTGACTGAAAGGACTGAGAAAGAGGCAAATGCCAGTAATTGGCCCCGATGCAAACTTATTTATAGTAAGCCTAAGTAGGGTGAAGTCTAGTCCGCTGGGTTCACCTCTCAGGATCAGGCCCTGGGTCTCCTGGGATTTAATTTCTCAGAGAACCACAGGGATGGCAGATGGGAAAGACTTGTTAGGTCATCCTGTCCACATGCCCCGGCAGGAGCAGAATGGGATTGTCTCTTTGCTTCGTTCTCAAGTGCCTCATCTAGATTTAAACAACTCCACCAACAAGACTGTTATTGCAAGAAAATTCCACTGTCTACATGTACTTTTGCAAAAACGCCTTTTTAAAGCTCATGATGTCCATTTGTTAATTTTGCCTAAATTACATCACAGAAGAGAGAAGTGAAAGTATCAAATGTGACCTTGTGCAGCTCAATCTATCTGATGACTTAAAGATGGAATTAGAGCACTTATTATATTGAAATGTGTTTTGTGCGGACTTGCTACAGGACAGAGTTAATGTTTTTGTCTATCCTAACTGCATTTCTTTACATTAACATGTTTGGACTTCTTAAATTGTAAACATAAAGTGAATTTCCAGGATTTGTAATGCTTTATTTTGGCATCTACACTCTGTAACTTGCTTACCTGAAAATTGCTGATATGCTTTCAACCTTAACTTCATCTGCGTTTAAGTTATTTTTAATCTGTGCTTTTATCTCCTGTTTCCAGGCTATCTCTGACATGAACTACTTTTATTAGCTATGTGGTTATATTATGCACTTTTCGTCCTTGCTTGGGTAGGAGAGGTTGCACAGATGTCTGTGTAAAATCAAGGATAGGCATATGAAAGACCTACTGTAGCAACTAGAATTATTAATTTTCTTTCTTTTTTTTTTTTTTTTCCCCCTAAAGTAAAAGGGTCATGGGAAAACACTAATTCAGCAAACACGAAATTCTTTGTTTGAAAAAACTTGGGTTTAAAGTGATTTTACTGAGTCCAAGGTTAGGCTTCCGTGGAACCTGGCCAGGATTATGGGCCAGGAAGTCTTGAACCTGCTGGTTTTCGAGCCCTGAGTTCACGTAGTGATTAACCCCTGGAGGAGGGGAACGTGGGTGCTGCCTGAGGCAATGCAACACAATTGGTATCAATTTCTGTTTTGCTGCTGCTGGCTGTGGAACTGATAAAATGCCAATTCTGTTGGGTGTGCACCATGTTTGGAAAGCTTCCAGGTTCTAGGAAACTAAAAATTATACGTATACTGATTTGAATCCAATTCGGACAGGAAATTTTTTTCCTGTCGACTTGGAAACTGTGCTTTCCTGCCAATTAGAGTCACAATTGTGTCATTTTGTCTGTGATACTCTCAGTCTAATTAATGCAAACGAAAAAAAACCCAACCTGTGCAACTTTAGTATCTTTGTTTAGTTCATAATATAAATTAAAGTCATATCCCTGAAGATGAGCTACTGCATTATCCAGGTGTTTATGAGCTGCTGTGCCACACTCCCTTCCACGCTCATGAAAAAGCACTGAGAAATTCTTTTTCAGCACCATTTTCAGCCTCTAAAGCAAATCTTTCTTTCCTTGCAAGGAACTGAGTTCTGTGACAAATTCAGCCCTCACTTACTGTAGCCCATGTTATGTGGCAGTGATGCATAGACTTGAAGGAGAATGTTCCATCTTCCTTGGAAGGTATTTTTATCAGAAATAGTTAACATGTGAAAAGACGCAGCTATAGTACGCATGGGATGGTCTGCTCAGATACTAACCAGAGAAAGAGCCTAAACGACGGACTCAGATTTAATGCCTAAATGCTGAATGCCTGCAGTAAAGTGAAATGAATTTTGGTCTCTCTCCCCTTGGAGCAGCAGTGTCTGGGTTGTCTTTTACAGTTGGCTTTCATTCTGTCAGAAAACGGCAATCCACAGAAAGAGAAAGCTTTCACAGCAATCTGTGCCTCCATGGCTGAGGTGGGCAGTGAGATCTCAGCATGGCTAACGGGATGCTGCTGTCCCCTCTGCCACTCCGGGGAGTCCAGGCTGGCATTGGGACTGCTGGCCCATGCATGATGGTGGTCTGGTGGGATGTTCCCTCCTGAGCTGCTCTCCTCTGGAGCAGTGTGCCGGGCGATGCATGGTGCAACATGACCGCAACCTTGGGGAGCATTGCTCTGGTGGAGCCCTGCGGACCCTTGTCAGCTGCCAGTCAACCCTGCCTTGGAAAGGAAAGAGCTAAAACTGCAGCCCACGGCTTTGTTTTGTGGAGAAGAAAAATGTTTGATTGTGCCCTCTCTTTGCTGGCTGAGAATAAGCCAAAGGAAGGTCTGCTGTGGAAAGGTTAAAAGGAAGATCTTTTGGGGAGCGTGACATCAAGAGCAGAGAAGGTGGATGCACAGACACAGGTAGGCTGGGAGGTGGGGGTCTTTGAGCTCTTGACACCAGGGCTGGGGTATTGGCCTGGAGTGTGTGTAGAAAGCCAGGAGAACAGCTTTGAGCAAAGAGGACAGGAAAGAAGATAAGGTTTTCTTGGAGGCCAGCGGAGAGGAGGTCTGCTGGTTCACAGCAGGTGGGAGCTGCTGTGAAGGATGAGTTACGGTACTTTTTTTTTGTAAGTAAACATGAACACTAGCAAAGTCTCTGGCTGTAATGCTGACTTTGTGGTCCCATAAGGAATAATCCTACAAAGTTCTATGGTTTGAGTAATGCTCAGGCCAGAAGTGCAGCAGCTGCAATGCCAGCTCATCTGCACGTGCCACCTGTGTCTACAAGGGGAGACACAGACTGTGTCAGGGCATTTTCTACTGCCTTGAGCTCAACGGGAATGACCTAGGCACATCCGTCCTGGTAAGTACTCCGCACATCCGAAGCGAGGTGGCTGCCTGCAAGTTGCCTGGTGGAAAAAGCTGGGTGCTAACCCCTGATTTTTGTGCTGGGGAAATCATTTAGGAGAGCGCTAGCTGTCCCCAGCCAAGTCACGCCAAGTACTCTGCCAACGGTTCACCAGTATGAAAGATGACATTCCAGTGTGGTCCCAGCAGTGTTGCCCTGCAGAGCTAAGGTTGCTGTCATAGAAGTAGTGACTGTTGGGCTTGGGGTAAGAGCAGAAGCAGGATCAGCTCTACTTGGCTGAGCTTTTGTCGGTTTTATGAACATCTGCAGAAGAGAGTCCCTTTCTAGTTATTCAGTGGTGGTAAAAAACCAGCATTAGTTGCTTGGAGTGTGTAATTAGGGATTATTCTGATTTTTTTCCTGCAAATCATACAGGGCACAGCAAGAACAGACTGAGCCAAGGAGAACCAGCTGCCTTTCCCGTCTCTAGAGGTTATCCCATTCCTAATGAAACCCTGCTGGTAGGGGGAAGTGAGGCAAGACCGTGCTGCCCTGCACCTGTGAACTTAGGCAATGGATGAGTTTTCCTCTGGATTTAATTTCATGGCATGATGCCTTTTACATCCATCACTATGGATTACCTGGTGGGTCCCATGGTTGGGTGGGAGCAGGACAGAGCAGAGCTCTGATGGGAACAGGGTCTCACTGGGGAATTACTGCAGCATCTGCTTGCTCTCTGCTCAGGCTGGGGTGGACTACGAGACGCTCTCTAATGAACACCCAGGCACTCTTTGGTCAGAAGAAGACCTCAAAGAAGAAAAGAACAGCATTTTAATTAAATAGCAAGTTACAATGCACCGTGCTCTTCACCCAGAATATTATTATTAGCAACAGCTTCTCCTGACAGTTAGTCTGGTTATTCAATGTAATTTTCCCCTTGTTCTCTGCAGGATTTCTTAAGCATGGAGACCGGCTCACGAAACCTGGCCTGTCTTGTTATTTTCATCCAGGAGCAGTTGACAGTAAAAGTGACAAAAGAATTGATGGGGGAAGTGGGCCAGAGCGTGAAAAATCCGGTCGTAAAAGCCAGAGTGTTTGCAATAAAATATCTATACATAAAGGGAGAGGAGGGAGGGAGAAGCAGAGCTGGACAGAAAGCAGAGCAATGACCTGTGAAAAGTGACGTCTGGACCAGATGAAGAAAGTGTAAATCCGTCTGTCAGTGCAGTAATATCCCTTGGCACCTTGGTCTTGTTTCCCTTGGGGGAGCTCACACCCACACCGGTGGGTAACGTGGGACGGTGGCTGGACCCAGAGGGATGATAAGGTACTGTAGGGTGAAGAGATGTTCTTTGAGCTTCCCAGGGTCATGGGCAGAGCTGGAAAAATGCTCCACTGCTGGCTATGACTGCTAGGAAGGGCCTTTCCTGCTTAACAATGAAGAACAGGGATCTGAGTTTGGGAAGATGGTCTGGACTGCAGTGTGATCCACAGACTACCAGGGCAGGATAGCAAATTACATCACTGGGTTGGTGAGAGCAGGTCAGGAAGACCTAAGCTACTGAAATGCACAAAACAAGCGTATTGTTAAACCAGCTTTTTTGAGGCTACTCTGAGCCTTTTGCTGGGCACAAGGCTCAGGAGAAGAGAGGTGTTTCTCCAGTTCTGTTCATGGACAGGGAAGGGATCAAGAGCTGGGAGCAGAAGTAGGCGGAGGAGATACCAGCCCAGAGGGTGGTGAAGCACTGTTTTATATACATCCAAGAACAAACCAGATGGCATTAGCGAGCAGTGGACAACCTCCTCCTGAGTTGTTTTTTTTTTCATGCAAGGGCGGAAATTGATGCTGAATACAAAATTGAGTGCTAGGGCACTTGCGATCTCTTCCTAGGCTTGACCCAGTGCCTTCCTCTTCTGTCTTAGAGATGGATGAGAGCTCCAAAGCATGCCTAGGAAAGGTGGGCATAGTGGTGCTGTCTTGAGTTATCAAAATGGGAGGGAAAGCTTCCATAATGACACAGCAATGGACATCAGAGCTGGCACTGGGGACAAAGGATAGTGATTCCTGGTGTCAGGCTCTGGGTTTTCAGGGGTCCAAACACTTGTACCCCTGGCCTGTGCTAGATCAGAGATGCATCCATCCGGTGGAGACAAGGGAGAGAAGGCTAATGAACAACAGCAAGACCCTGGGATGTCTCCAGCTGTAAAAAGCCTGAAGAATTTAAAGCAAGGAAGGAAACTATTTTTTTTCCTTTGACAGCCCCTTCTGAACTGCAGGATGTTTAACTCCAAAATATCTCTCTGTTACACTGGAGCTCATGGAGTAGCCTTGGCTGGCTGCTGGGTGATGAGAGCATGGCGGGGGACAGGAGTGTTTATGGTGTCTATGGCATTGCTGTCTGCATTTGGGCTCCGAAGGCTGGTAGGGGGGGCCAGGTGGGGTGGGATTCACTAGTCTGGAGGCAGAAGGAAAGCTGAAATGCAGGATACCATGGACTATGCTCTTGAGGTTGATGTGTGCTACTATGCCTCATGTAGTTGTGTTGCTCTTGGGCATCATCTAGCAGGTATTACCCTGTAGTGCTGATGGGACACCTCTGACTCCGCTGTCCCCACGTATCTGAGTGATGCCCAGCATCATTTCCAGGCAGATGAGACTCAGAAGACCTTCCTGCATGTCAACCTCCAGGGAAAAATGAGTGTGATGAGTGCTGGGCATGCACCAAGCCTTGGTCCACTTTTGAGCGTGGCCACCCTTGTGCAGCAGAGACACAGCTCTGCTCCCTGCATCTGCTTTAGGGTGAGGTGGTCCATACCCTGAACCCTACTGACTCACTCTGGGAGAGTCACTGGCTCAGAGGTGGACATTGCCATTGTAGGTCCCTCATTTAGTCAATCATATAAACAAGGGGGAATATGATATTTTCATTCACTGTTTCCCATCTTCCAGTGTGCTGGTCATCACAGGTCTCTTAATGTGCTCTCTCCTCAGCTTTGCCAGAATGTCCTCAGGCTTATTGAGGTCACAGCATCCATGACAGATGCTGTCAAAAAATTGTGGTAACCCAGAGAACATCAGACAGGGAGAGAAGATACAGTCCAGAACCATGGATTGAAATATACTGTTCAAAGGCCTTTCTGGGGCTCCATCCAACGAGAGATGGAGCATGGATGAGCCACTCTCTGCACACCAGCATGTGCATATGTGAACAAGGGATTTGCTTGGCGGTTTTTGGCAACACAGAAAACACAAGAAACTAACACCATTTCCAAATCAAAGGCTGGGAGGCTTTTGCTCCTGGAACCAGTAGGAAATGGTTCATATTTAAACTGTTGCAGCTGCTTTCTCACCAAATGTGTAGCTCAGTGTGGATCTCCATTCACAGGGTCTTGTAAATGCAGAAAAGGATTCCTATGCCTGGATGGATTCATGGAAGAAAACATATAATGAGATTTATTAGGGAGAAATACAACTCTTCTGACTGAAGTGGGGATATTTTGGGGAAGTTTTACTGTGGTTCAGCCTTGCTTGCATGTTCTTGCCTAGACAAGTGCTCGCTCTGGTGTAAGGCAGAAGACTGATGGAGCCATATCTTTAGCTGTCGTCTGTAGGACAGACCTCTGAAAAGATCACTGTGAGACTAATTGATAGGCTGCAGCTAATAAAGTGAAGAAACAAGTCTCACATGAAGCTTGCTGGGCTGTAACACTTGCCTGTCTGCTTTTAGCACATGACAAGGATGAGGTAATCAGTTTTACCCTGGCTCACAGGTACATTTTATTATTGCAGGCAAAAATACAGCCCGGACAGCTACAGCACAGCTACCTGCACCTATCTTCTTTGTAGCTCTTCTTCATGCTGCCCTGCCAATGCTTGGTGGAAGACACGATCTTTAGCAGCAACATGGTAGTTTGGTCTCAGAGGACAATAAACCCCAAGCCTCTCATCTGAAATAGCTTGGTAGCTGATGTCAGTTCTGCAGCAGGTCTATGGTAATCGAAGCAGAGAAAGCGCTGAGATCACCTGTTCTCCACGGGCTGCTAACATCCCAGGCAGAGTCTGTGTCAACCAGCAGGAACCCCAAAACTTGCCAGCCACTTTATTACCATTTGGAGGTAAAATTTCTCCCCTAGCTACTTGCAAAAACTCAGTCAGCTGGCATAAATCCTTCAGAGCAGGAGCAGATCTCCTCTCTACGTATCTCTGAGCTGCTGGCTGAGTATTGCTAGTGATTACTCTTGTGAAATATGCTATCAGAAGGGGTGGGAACCAGGGAAGGCAAAGCTCTTGAGTGTTACGTCAGTATCTGATGCTGATCTGTGATACAGCCATCCATCTTCGGAGCAGCTGGAATCAGTTCAAATTATGGATATTAGAAAAGTTTATTTAAGGACTTGAGGCATGGATGGCCTTAATGGGTACAAACTTGACCACAGGAAGTTCCATCTGACCATGAAGAGGAACTTCTTTCCTTTGAGGGTGGCAGAGCACTGGCAGAGGCTGCCCAGAGAGGTGGTGGAGTCTCTGACTCTGGAGACATTCCCAACCCGCCTGGACGCCATCCTGTGCCACCTGCTGTAGGTGGCCCTGCTCTGGCAGGGGGTGGGACCAGATGATCTCCAGAGGTCTCTGCCAACCCCTAACATTCTATGATTCTATGATTCTATGATTCTGCAGAGGGATCTGGACAGGCTGGATCGATGGGCTGAGGCCAATGGGATGAGGTTCAACAAGGCCAAGTGGCGGGTCCTGCACTTGGGTCACAACAACCCCAGGCAGCGCTACAAGCTTGGGGCAGAGTGGCTGGAAACCGCCTGGTGGAAAAGGACCTGGGGGTGTTGGTCGACAATCGGCTGAATATGAGCCAGCAGCGTGCCCAGGTGGCCAAGAAGGCCAATGGCATCCTGTCCTATATCAGCAGATGTGGCCAGCAGGACTAGGGAAGTTCCTCTGTACTCAGCACTGGTGAGGTCCCACCTCAAATACTGTGGTCAGTTTTGGGCCCCTCCCTACAAGAAGGACATTGAGGTGCTGCAGCGTATCCAGAGAAGGGCAATGAAGTTGGTGAGGGGTCTGGAGAACAAGTCTTATGAGTGGCTGAGGGAACTGGGGTTGTTCAGCCTGGAGAAAAGGAGGCTGAGGGGAGACCTTATCACTCCCTCCAACTACCTGAAAGGAGGTTGTAGCCAGGTGGGGGCTGGTCTCTTCTGCCAAGTAACAAGCAATAGGACAAGAGGAAATGGTCTCAAGTTGTGCCAGGGGAGATTTAGATTGGATCTTAGGGAAAAAATCTTCACCAAACGGGTTATCAAGCATTGGAGCATGCTGCCTAGGGAAGTGGTGGAGTCACCATCCCTGGGAGTATTTAAAAGACGGGTGGAAGCAGTGGTTAGCTGCCCACTCTGTGCTTAGTATGCATGATATTCTTCTGCTGGCAAGAGTGTTTCTGCCTTTGTTTTTGAAGATTGGCTTGCCTTATCATGGTTAATTTAGCAGACACGTTTTATAGCTTTCCTCAGCCACTGAAAATCCAAGTGCTGGGTGGATCCTAAGAGGTGTGTGTTGCTCATTGCTAAGTTAAGTCCATTCTGTACTGAAAGCCTCCCAAACTAGCTACTAGCTAGTCTTGGGGCACTTCTCCCAAGAAATCCTCCCCTCCCTGCTGAAGGCAGTCCTGAAAGAAGAGAAAAAGGCTCAAGAACAGGGGAGAAGAGAGGAAGAGGCATGGCTTGGGACTGGAGAAAGGCTCCTTGGCTGCATTTGGATGGTGCTGAAGTATCTGAACATCTCCATCATGACATCTGCATGGCCTGTGTGGGTGTAGTACTGCAGTGAGGGTCTTGTGAAGGTCCATAGGGCAAGGGACATGAGGAAACAATGCACCCTCAGCAACTCCCAAGGGATTTGCTAAGACCCTTTGCAATGCAAGGGGAACTCTTGGGGGCATGCTGGAAATTGATGTCCTGTCAGTCTGGAAAAGACGAAGAGGACCAGATCCTTGTGAGGGCTAAATCTTCAGAGCTTCATGGAAAACTAGGAACCTAAACTGATTTACAGCAGCTGAAAATCTGCCCTCCACATCCTATTAAATAAAGAATTATGCCCTTAATCCCCAAACTTTCCTTGCCACCCTGGTCATTAAATAACTGCTAAACTCTCAGTGCATCTCAGTGTGCTGCTTCTGACAGTGGAGCAGATGTTTGAAGAATGACTGCAAGAAAAACAGATGCCTAGAGCAAGACACTTGGCAGACACTCTGCCTTTGTTAATCAGTATTTTAGGGATTTCCTGCCGCAGAAGTTGCAGCCAGATTGCTGTGCTAAGTTGTCCCAATGAAATCCTCCACAATTTTGAATAAATCCTTTGTGGTCTCATGCATAATGTTGGCCTCCATGACCTCCTGTGCAGTAAGTCCCACAAGTTAATTATATGCATCATGTAGAAGGAAAGCCCTTTCCTTCTGTTGGTATCAAACCCTTTTCCTGACTGTCTCTTTGGGTACTGGTTGGGTTCTAGCGTGATCAGCAGTCAGAAAGCATTCCTTTTTCGCCATGTATGGCATGCTTTGTCCTAACTGGTCCCTAATTTAAGGAGCTCCACCTCAGAAAGCACAAAGCACACGGTGCCTGGGGATTTGAATGTGGAGATGCGCCAGAGGAAGTGCATAGTCTCATAGTCTTTTCTCTTTCAAAAGCCAAATGATGATCACATACTTTTTGTGTTTTTCTCAGGTGGTCTCTTTTTCCAAGGACTAAACACATAAGCAGCTTCAACAAGAAATGGTTTTGCCAGTAACTGCTCGAGTGGCCTCAAGTTGAACTCTTCCCTTTTAGCTTTCCTACTACTTTGGACTGAACAGCAGGTGCCTCTGCCATACAACAAACTAATCAATGTTTTGCCATAAGCCCACATCCAAAAGTGCATCACATCTGTTTAAAGAATGAGCTCTATGTTGTGTCCTCCTCAGGAAAGGACTGGGACAACCCCGAAGGCGACATGGGATGTCAGCTTTGATCCACTCCTTATCATCAAGCCTTTTCCTAAGAGGGATGTTTCTTCTCCATCAGAGTTGTCAGGGAAAGCAGTGACAACTTTTCACAGAGGCACAAAGTTGAGACAAACGTTTGATATAGGAACAGGGCTTGACAATGTAGAGAACTATTGCAATATGACAGGAGGTCAGGCAAGAGAAACCTTATCTGACCAAGACTCTGATGAGCTGCAGATCTACACGCTGGGGAGATCAGAGGAACCGTCCATGCATTTCATAATATTTTATTTCCTAAAATCTGCAGACTTTTTCGCAATAAAGACAGGCTTTGTCTTCCATCTGATATCATTTAACCTGAACTGGGGAAACTGAGAAATAGTATCCTAAGAATCATGGAATTTATGTGGAGCATTGACAGCAGAATGATATTTTAATCGCTGAAGTTTTTAAGTCTTTACCAGTAATTTATGTTTATTTTAGCCTATCTTTATCCAATGAATAAATAACGCTGGGAGGAAGGAAGTTTTTATTAAGGATTCAACCTCCTTTCCCTCTTCAGCAGAAGAATTTAGAGATTGCAATAAATGTGCTTTTGAGTCCAGAAGAGGTTTTTCAACAGAACTAAGGCGGGCCAACACTAACACTCCAAATCAAGTAAAGACAGACATATTAGTATCATCAAGTCAAAACCTTTCATGCCATGTTTCTACATTAGAAAGATTATTGCTGGGTATAACCTGAAAGCCCAGAGCCTTTCCCAAACATCTTGGTTGTGAAACAAAAGTCTGCCATGAGAGTCTTTTTTGGGGTGGGTATTAGTAAATTTGTCTAGAACTGACCAGAATGTTTTCTGATGGTGTTTTTCCCATCAAAAAAATGCTGATTTAATTGAAACTGAAACTTCCATGGGAATATAGTAATTTCAATGAAACCTTATTTGAGAAAAGTTTCTCAAGTTCAAGATTGAATTGGCAGTCAAAACCAGAAAGAAAGGCAGTTTGTGTGCCATTTTATTTGCGCCCGGTACACATGGAAATCCAATTGCACAGAGATGACAGAGGTTCAAATCCCTGCTGCTGTGAATACAGGCTTTTACAAAGCAGAGCAACTCAACACAGATGTGACAACATGTCTTTGCAGTGATGAAGACTATTGGGCTCTCTTAGTTTGCTGGGCAAGGAGCTGAGCAATCTCCTGTGGCTCAGCCCAGGTTTGGGCAGGGTTGGTAGCCTTCCGGCCATGTGATTCTGCAATAAAAGGGGTAAATATGGGTTCCCTTGTGGTCATGGTTGGAAGTTGGGTAGCTGAGTTGGATGAAGGTGAAACAGAGAAGTGAACTATGGTAGGCCAGTTAAGTGACCTGTCTATGGACTGGCAAGCAACAGTAACTGCATCTCCCACATTCTCCCTGATATTCTGTGGAAAACTTGGCAACTTCTTTTTTCCTCAGTCAGAAGTTCTTCAGAAGTTTTACTGAAGCCATTTTACTACCCACGCCATTGAATAGAGGTGTAGAGGTGACCCTGGACAGCTCTGGAGCACCCAACATAAGAAGGACATGGACCTGTTGGAGCGAGTCCAGAGGAGGCCATGAAGATGATCAGAGGGCATCTGCTCTAAGGATGGGCTGAGAGAATTGGGGTTGTTCAGCCTGGAGAAGAGAAGGCTCCAGGGAGACCTTAGAGCCCCTTCCAGTATCTGAAGGGGGCCTACAAGAAAGTTGGGAAGGGACTTTTGATCAGGGAATTCAGCAATATGGGTAATGGTTTGAAACTGAAAGAGGGCATATCTAGATTACATATTAGGAAGAAATTCTTTACTGTGAGGGTGGTGAAGCACGGGAACAGGTTGCCCAGGGAAGCTGTGGATGTCCCATCCCTGGAAATATTTAAGGCCAGGTTAGACGGGGCTTCGAGCAACATGGTCTAGTGGGAGGTGTCCCTGCCCATGGCAGGGGGGTTGGAACTAGATGATCTTTAAGGTCCCTTCCAACTGTAACCATTCTATGATTCTATGACAGGTACATGCCTCCAAACTGCTTGCCTCCTGCCCTCCATGGTCCTTCCCTGGACCACTTCCCTGGTCAGATGGTGGTCATCCTGTCATGCAGGTGATTGGCGCCACCTGCAAACACATCTGCCTTACTGGTTAGAGAGATCAGCAGGGCCATTAAGCACGTCATGTCTAAATGCCTTGAGGGTTTCCAGAAGAGAAAGGTGGATGAATTCCCAGTGTGATCTGTCACCGATTTATGTAACTTGGATCCATAACTACTAAATAATAAGTGATCAGGGTTTGTTTGACAGCCTGGTCTAAACCTTTGCACATGTTAGTGTTAGGACATATTTTCATTCTGATGCAGAATTCCGCTGGGATCAGGTTGTACTTACAGGGGTAAATGGGGGATGGAAATTTCCGCTGGCTACAACCATGGGTTTCAAACAACAATAGCGCAGAGCTAATTATTGCAGGTAATGGCAAATACCACGTCCTAGTGAGGCCAGACTCATTTCCTCAACCCAGTCACCTTCTCCCTGCCTCCTCCCAGAGCCACCCTTCACCTCTGGGAAGGAGGGAGGCCAGGCTCCTATCTGACCTGGTAAATCACATTCCCAGTCTTGTTGAGGTAGAAATAATAAACCTAAAATGCAGGACAGAGAAGGTTTGGGCTGGGAAGTTGCGTATTTCAACCGACACGGTTCAGACTGTGTATCCCCTGTGTGATAACAGGGCCCGCTCCAGCTCGCTGTTTGCTGCTTATCAGGCCAGCATGTTGGAGGCTTGTACAGAGAAAGTTTAGTTTTCTCAACTAAGGTCTTGACAGGCCTGTTTTGTGTCCAAATCTGCTTGTGACACCACCTGTGTCCATGCAGGAGGTGTTTCCGTAGGCAGCCCACAGCCCTACTCATGCTGCATCGCAATCCAACCCAACGCATGGGCAGGACCGGAGTTAAAGAGCTCATGGTGTGAGCTCTACCTCCCACCCACTGCAGCTGGACAAGTCCTGTGGGTTGCACTCCGTGTGGCCAGAGGTAAGCCGGTATGTGCAGGATCTGGCCTGTCAACCCACCAACACTTTCCGTACAGGACCGAGCTTTGTAAATCCAATCGCCGTTTACTAAGCAGCTCCCTGGCAGGTTCTGGGAGCACTGGGAACATACATCAGGGTGATGACAACGCCCGTGGGCAGGCAGACAGGGGTTGCTGCAGACCTGCCTCCCAGAGCTGGGGCCCTGGGAGCTGCTGGAAGGGACCACCAAAAGACTCAGAGACAACGAAACTTGTTTAGCATCGCTGTGAGGTCGGTACCGCAACTTGTCACGGCAGAGATCAGTGACCAGAGACATGTGCACTTATTAGGACTCTGTACAAGCTGCTTTTAACCCTCTCAGGTGGGGAGTATCTACCAGGCCAATGAACAGGATGGTTTCTTGATGACTTGTGCTGCTCATCCCTGATCTTTCTCCTGCCACCTTCCACCCCAACTCTGTTCTCACCCCTTATATCCAGCCGCGCTTCCACCTCTATAAATGGTTCCTTGTCCTGAACATAGTGATGGTTGTTTTCTTTTCTATCTATCTATCTGTTCCTCCCAGGACATCAGCAAGATAGAGCAGAGGGTGCCTAAGGAGGCACACCATAGCATGGAGCATTGCACTGTAACACCAGCATGGCTCAGGTGCTCCAGCGGGCATCAGCCACCAGCACAAAAAAAGAAACACAAACAATCCAGGGATGCTTCACAGCTTGCCGTTGCAGTTATCTGAGAGATGAAGCTGGAGATGTGCTGGCACCGCCATCTGGTGCAAGTTTCCAGGAACTAACCGGCTGTGAGCAGCTCCAGCATGAAAATACTCGCCTGGGATTTTACAGCTGGACGGAGCGATGTTGGGATTGCTGGTCCCAGCCCAGCACTGCTGGACTGAATGGCTCAAGGAAACATCATCTTGCTCCTCAGCATTTTCCAGCCTGATTCTCCCCTCAGAAATATTTGGGGCATCAAACAACAAGTGGCTGAGGGCAGGGATGGAGAAAAAAAAGAAAAGCAATCGGCAGTGGAGGCCAGACCCCTGTTTTTCATAGGCAGCATCTGCATCTATGGGATTGCTAGAATTTTGCTAACTCTTGTGTTTAAGACAGATAAACTTTTAACTTTTGTGTTGACGATGGAGAGCTGAGTGTCACCCTGGAAAAAACAGTTTTGCTTCCTATTCATAGGGGCAAAAGTTTACAAAAGTCCCTATATAAGGCTGAATAGCCAAACTTTATTTTCCTCAGACTCAGTGCTTTCATCTGCTTCTTGTCTGGCTAAGGGGAAGGGGGAGATGCATCACAGATATCACCAGCACAGCTCAGCTGAAGCAAGGAGCTTGCTGGGGCTTTGTGTGCCATGGCACAAAGTTAAAAGCAAATGTTTGGCACTCAACTAATCCGAACGAAGATGCTTGATTTGAGTTTTCCGGGAATAAAAACCAACAAACAAAAAAAATGGAATTACTTGAGCAAAGCCACAGCAGTTTTTCACAGCAAAGCTTGGTTTTGCAAAACTTGCCTTTCCTGCTGAGCAATTGTTCCTGTAGACAATTCCCACAGCCTTTTCAGAAAGGCAAGGGGTCACCAGCTGACATCTTCTATGCTGTATGTAATCAATTAGTTCAAACCAATTAGGCAATTATTGGCTGTTACTAAACTGGAGTTAATTTCAATAAATTGAAAACAGCTGAGGCATTTGGCATCAGAAGGCAAATCCAGAGGATTCCCCCCATCAGTTACTTCCCTCTTTGCACTTCTTTTCAGAAACTTTACCTATGATGTTGGTCTTGGCCTTGTGATGATGAAGGAATGTCATTACCTTCTCAGGCAGCGGCACACAGAGGTGTCTGGCCTCATCATAAAACAAAGATTAAAAGCTTTTCCTGACTCTTCTCTGGAAGAGTGAATCCAGCTGTCCAGATTGCTCCAGCAGGGGTGCACAAACAGCCAAGTTATTTGATGAGTGAACTGGAAGCCCAAGGATGGGCACTCCTCAGAACACTGCTCTAAGAACATTTTTCCTCTAACCCAAAGTCCTCTCCCCTGACGTGGCATCTTTTCTAAGCAAGAGCTGGAGCAATAAAAGCCAGAAATGAGGCTTAGAAATGGGACTATCCCTGGCTTTACAGTGCAAGGCACTAAATGGGACACATTTCCCCCAAGTTTCTGGGGACGTGTAGAGAAAGATGCAGTTGGTTAAACATCTGGTACTGTTTGAGATGCCTCAGGATACCTGAGAGGTATATAGAGAAGGCCAGATAGATCCATAGGACACCCATATCCTGCAGTTGCGGCAGCTGGAGATCAGTGGGATCAGTGGTGCAGGCTTGTGCTGGTGGGACTGTAGAAGAAAGCACTGAAGAAGTTGTTTTCCTGTGTCCTTGCCACTGTAAGGAATGATCTGACATGCAGGGAAGTTGAGCTGGCAGCAGCAGACCAGCATGCAGCCATTTCCCAGCAGTGGCTTTGCTCAGGGTCTGAATGTGAAGAACTGGTTGCCAGCAAATGAGGTATTTCTGTGTCTTAGGTGGACCAGACCCTTAATTTTCTTCTAGCCATTCGACTAGCTCTGGGCCCAGCTCTCAAATTGAAGGAGCTGGCTTTTAGACTGAGCCTTCCTCTCACCTCCGTTGCTCCTTGTCTTGCCTTGGTTCCCAGAGTCCTACATCCCAGAGGCCAGAAGCAGCAGAGCCAACTGCTACTATCCTTTTCACAAATCACTCGCATTTTATTTAGTTGGATTGCAGGGTCTTCAACTGGTCGTGTGAACAAGCCTTACAAGATCTCAAACATCCTCATCTTCCTTCTGACCAGCTGAGAAATAATCCCTCAGATTTATTTGAACTGAAGTTCACAGTGGTAGAAGTTGGCAACCCTTTGCACTGAGTAGCCTGTCTTGGAAAAAAACCAACGTGTTGGCTTGTGCAAACCTGGTCTTGAACAGGGTCTTTCACCGTTCTGCAACAAGCTGGGCAGCAAAACATCTGTTGAATGCCATGGCAAGGGTTCGAATGCTTCTGAAGGGTTTGAGCTGGTCAATATCTGACTGAAGACAGGGACTTCTGTCTCGTCTCAATGTATTAATTTTCAAAGGGATGTCCCTAGGGAAAAAGTGGGGAGGGTTTGGAAGATAACAGGCTGCTAAATATATTCCAGCAGAAAGCTGACAACAGCTAGAGCCGCATGTGATATGCTTCTGGAATCCTAGCAGGGTTGATTTATCTTGGTGTTAGGCCTAATATACTTAAAAGCCCTTTATAAATAACCCAGGACCTTTTGCACTTGCTGTTCTACAGACTTGCTTTGTTTATTTGACTGGTTGAGCCGGGGCTGTCATTTTTAATGAAAATAAACTCCTTGTCAGAGACCTTTTCCTTTTGGGACTTTCAAAGGGACACAGAGCAATTCTCTGCTTCTCCCCCACTTCCCAGCAGCTCCATTAGTTCTCATCTTTTTGGCTTATGAAAGGTGAAGCGGTTTGGGGAAAGGTTAACTGGGCCTCTGTGGGTTGTGTTTCTTCTGGCCTACAGAGCTTGCCTCCAAAGCTGACCAACGAGGCTTCGTATTTTAGGCTTGGGTGTTTTTTTTTTGAGGGGTAGGCACCCAACGAGGTGGCAGAGCCAAAATTCATCCCAAAGGACCAAGAGGCATCCACAGAGGAGGGTGGGTGACACAAACACATGTCCGTGGTCGCGATTTGGAGAGGGTGTAGGAAGATGAACCCCACCTGCCCACTTGCTACCTCATCTCCTCCATGTTATTTTGGGCAGCAGGGAGCTGCCATGACCTGAGCTGTCACCACAGGGCTGGGGGAGGAAGAGGGAGCAGGGGACAGCAGCTTTGGTGTGCAAAAAGAGAGATGGAGGAGCGAAGAGCTGCCTCCTGCCCTTCCAACCCTGGTTAATGTGTCCTGCCCTATCTTGCCACTGGGTGCAACCTCAGTCTGAGATCACCACAGCAGGGGAGTCTAGGGGATGATGCCATGCAGAGGGTTCCCAGATGCTGAAGGCCTTCATGGTACAAGCTGAATAGTGCATCCATCAGTAGTGGGAAATGAGTCCTATGGGCCTGACCTGCTAAGGTGAGATTGTACCAGCCATGGTCAAACAGTCTCTTCTCTTTAACTGCTGGAGGTCTGGTTCTCCAGCTCTGGATGCTACTGGTTTGGTGCGTGAGTGCACCAGTCGGAGGTCAGCAGCTTTACCTTCTAAACCCAGTCATTTGCTTGTTTCCAAAGGTTCAGTTGAGCTGCTTTTCTGTACCCAGAAGGACTAGTGATGACAATGGCAGATGTGCAGGAGTGTCTGCAGCCTGATACAGCTTTGGCTGTATCAGTTCAAGACCTCGGTGCTGTCTTAGAGAGGCACTTCACAGCTGGACTGTGAAGATGTCAAACACCGGGACAGGTTTTGTGATCTGTGTCCTTGGAGGTTTTCAGGACTAAACTGAAGAAAACCCTGAGCATCCTGGGCTGAAGCTGACTCTGCTCTGAGCAGGAGGTTGGACTAGAAACCTTCTGAGGTCCCTCCAGCCTTAATTATCCCATGAATCCTATGACATCTGCTATGGCCACTGCTGGAGAGAAGAGGGAGCTCAGCTCTACCTCAGACAACTCTGTAGGTGACTTCTTGGCCCACTAAAAAAAGATGCCACCACTTCTGAGCTTGTCCAGAGGTGGGGGCTTCAACAAGGAGGAATTTGGGATTTTGAAGTTGTTCACACTCAGGCTGGGACTACTGGAAGCTCCATGCTTTGGGACTGTATGTGCCACGTCTCTGTTTCTCACTACGAGGTTTTTTTGCCTCCTGCCACGTGAACTTCAGGTAATCTCCACCTGGGATGAGCTGGTTCATATTTTTGCTATACAGCTGTTTTCACCCTGCACTTCACTTAGCTCCAGCACCAGCATTTCCCTATCCTAAAAGATCACTTAGATCAGCAGAGGGAGTGCAAGAGTGAGGAAAAAATAAAAGCATACACTGAATATAGGGGGGTTTGGTCTCCTGAGGTGCTCTGTGAGCCTCACTCAGAAATGAACTGACCCTGCGGAGAAGAGATCGACCCAGCCACCTGCTGAGTGAGTCCTTCTGCATTTTCACTCACAAAAGGGACATCGGACTCTCTCAGCAATCTTTCTTCACCTGGTGGATGTGAGGAAATCTCCAGATTGCCCTGCAGCAGTAACAGCACCACAAAAAAAAAGGCAAATCAAAAAAGTGTGAACCCTCCAAACTCAGGTTAAAATATTTTCATATAGGTCATTTAGAAATCGACAGCATTGCCACACACACACAAAAAAGAAAAAAAAAAAAAACAAACAAACCACCCAAAAAAACCCCACATGAAAGTCACCCATTCGGCTATTTCACCATTTAAGAGAGAACAAAAGGGATGAAGAGCTTTGTGTTAGCCAGCAATGTGACTTGGTGACCCTTAGTTTGGCAATGATACGTTGTCTTTGTTATCCAAAAAAATCCAAGGTCCTCAAATTTAGCCAGTTGCACAAGGTTGCAATTAAGTGCCACTGAGGCCAAGGAGATTTAAACACACAGCTGAAGGCTTTGCTGAAGCAGAGCCTCAGCCTGTAAATATTTGTTAACGTAGTCCAAGAACATAGGGAAAACAAATCTTATGGATCCAATGACTGGCTGGTGCACCAGTCAAGGCATTCAACCCTTTCTATTGTTTAACCAAAAAAACCCGGACTTCAAACAAATATTCAAATATCTGCCCTTTGTTAATATTTTCCCAGTAATTATTAGCCCAATAAGCAAGTGTATCATATGGCTACAAGGCATTATTACCCATTCTATTTGCAATGGAAAAAAAAGAAGAGAAAAACTCCCAAGGGCATTCAAATTGTGTAATTAAGATAAAGGCCAAAAAAAATCAAACTCACATCTGTCTGCCTCACCATGTGGTGGGACCACTTTTTTAATGTCAGCTCCGCAGACCGTGACACCACAGTAATGAGTCCAAATGACTTATAGGAGAAAAAACCTGAGTCAAATCTCACAAGACAGCTCATGGGTTTTAGCTTTCGTCATCCAGTTTGATGTAGGCACCCGTGAATATCCAGCCCCACCTGCAAGCTGAAAGGGTGGTTAGCCATTTTGCTCAACTGCTCTTCATTTGGGGTGCACCCTGCCTGTGCTGTGTTTGATCCAATGCTGGTAAAGCCGCTTTCTGTACATTAATTCTCCATATTACCACTAATAAATGTCCACCAGGAGACAGCTCCTAACTCCTCAGCCTTTGCACTCCCTGAGGAATATTTTATCTGAGAGGTACTGAAGGCCCGAGGTGAGATGTATGGCTTCCATAAAAGCAATATATTCTCAAGCTGATGTGGGACTCCTCTTGGAAAATGTCTAGAGGAGCGGTTTCTCTTGTGCACCCTCCTAGGATCTGGAGACTGCTAGACTTCTTAAAAACCAGTTCCCAGGAGTAATTGCTTGGACTGGTCCTGGCAGACTTCATTCAACAAGGGTTTGGTCCAGCTGCTCCAAAGGCAGCGGCAGTGAAGTTATTTCAAGAACAAGCTCCTGTAATTACGTGCTCCTGGCACTTAGCACAGGGCTGAGGGACAAAGATGTAGCGAGTCTTTGTCAACCCTGGGCGACAATTCCTCTGGTCCTAGGCCACTTGCAGATGAGATGGGAGGTCTCCCAGCTTGCTGCACATGTTGCTTTGCTTTCTTTACCTCCAAGGTGGCAGAAGAATTCCTCCAATACCACATGGTGAGACCTTATGGAGACCTGCTATGTGCTGCCTTGGTTCTCTTTTAGCTGAGACCTGGTGACAGCAATACTGCTTGCTGTGCGCAGGGTCCTTACAACATCCCTAACGAATCTGCTCTCCTCCAGGTTGCAAGAGACCCTTCTGCAGACCACAGCACAGATGTAAGGGAGCAGTAGGTCTATGCCTGCAGCAGCTTCCTACCCTCACGAATGGAAATGTCTGAGATGATGACACCCTGGGGCTGTTTTTCTTAAATCAGTGGGTTTTCCAGCACCAGTTTGCTCTAAGTGTCTGCAATTCTCCCAGGGCCTGGAGTAGTAGGTGAGAAACACTCAAAAGTATTCATTGCAACCTCCCCGTGGGTGCTGGACTTCCTCTCAGTCTACAGGAGGAAGTTGAGAGCGCTGGGATGTCAGGGACCAGGAAAGACCTTGTCTATCCAGATGGGAGCATGTGGAAGGCTCCTAGCTTCGTGCTAATGTGTGTCTTCCCACGCATGCATCCCAAAGCCATGCTGCTAGAAGGTCTGTTTGCAACCATTGGTGGCATCCACCTGAGCCAGGAAGGCAGGAGATGTGGAGGACACCATGCTCAGGCAGCCTCATGACATTCCAGTGTCCATGGCTCTGTGATGACCAGCCACGGCCCATCCCTGACATCTGCAAGCCTTGAGAGTCTAGGATGTACCTTGAACTTAACAACCGAAAGCCAAGGAGTCTGAGATCCTATGGGAAACAGGCCCTGGTGTTTGGAAAGCCTGGGGTGAACTCCTCCAGGTGAGCAGCCCGAGGCAGCTATCAGCCATCCCCAGATTGCCCCAGCCTGAAGCTCAGTGCAGCAGGCTCTGCCTAACTGCATGCCAGAGCAAACGCCACTTGCCTAATCCCAACAGGTGACACTTCAGCTCCTAGCCAAAGGAAAAGGCTCCACAGGAGTCCTCCAGACAGCCCTGCTTCTGCCCAAAGCCACCACAGGCTTGTTTCTGTTAATGGGTTGTGCCAGAAGGTCTGCAGCCAGAAGGACATTACTGATCCCAGAGGATACCATACCGGCTGCAGCTGGCATGGGACACACCTGCAGAAGAATAGTCTGCAGAAGGGCTTCCTGCATCCCTGGATCCCACTCACACGGCAGAAAAAGATTTTGCAATGTGTGTTTTGCTCTTGCAGAAGGTCTGTGGTGCTGCAGCAGGGCAGACTTTGTGTTGTTTTTCCTCCCACTCTGAGGGACGGACTTGGTTTACTGCTCTCACAATTCATGACGGCATGGGACACTGGAGGTTCTCAACAATGATTGTTTGGTATGTTTAATTGGCAAACAATTCATTTTATTAATTTTCTTTTTAAAGAAAGTCATGAAAGAGAGCTGCCAACTTTGCTTATGACTTGCCACTCAGTTGGCCCACCTGAAGGATGATCAGGTTGGCCTTGTCCAAGTGTTGTAGGGTCTGCCCGGGGACAATCCACTACAGCTATAAGACCTGCTCCCAGGTGCCTTCGGTCTTTTTCATTCCGTTCAGCTTTTTTTTTTTTTTTTTTTTTTTTTTCCCGCCCAACTGTTTTCTGGTGGGGAGGTCGGTGGGGAGGAAAGGAGCGGAAATGAGCTGGCCTCATCATGAGTTACATCCCTTCTGCCTCCTTCTCTTGAATCAGTCTCCTCCAGTCTGGGGAGCTTTGCCTTAGGACCATGACCTGGTTGTCCTGCATGGCAAAGCCCTGTGGTCCATGGTCCCTTCTGTGCAGGGTGTGACGGTGCCTGCACAGTTCCTGAAGAGGGCATTGATGCACCGTGCATGACTGGGCCCGCACTGGGTTAAGTGAACTACGGCTGGACCTGCAGTTTTCCCATTCCAGCCCTATGTCCCAGCCATCCCCACTGCGCCAGGCGCTGCCCCACCAAAGCCAAGTGAAAATTGTGCCAGAAAAAGGAGTCGGGCTGCTCCAAAAGAGGAGAAAGGATTTGCCAGCAGATCAGTGGCTGAGTTGAGGCTACACCCCAAGCCTCCAGACTTCACCGGCTCTGCATCCATACCCTCACCCGCTGACTCCTCCTCCAACTAACAGTGATTTTTGCCTCGCCAGGTTGCTGACAGGATCTGAAATTCCTCCATAAACCTCCAGCCCTAAACGAGGTGTCCCCACATGTAACTGGGCATCATTGTGAAAGCATGTCCCACAGCTCCTCCCCTCTCCAGCACACATCCCACCCCAGCCTGAGCCCATTCCCAAGGCTTACATCTTCCTACATCCGCTCTCACTTTTTTATTTCCTCCACAAGGAAGTCTGGTGCAATGGGAAATGCACCATAAACCAAAGCACGACTTTACAACACTGTGAAGAAACTCTCCAGTGAGGTGCGCACTCTCCTTACGAGGAATGGGGATGAGAAATGGTTTTAAGCCCATTTTTTTTCTTGAAGGGGAATGAATTCATGGCTTGTCCACCCCAGCCAGCAGCAGGGCTGGGCGCAGACTAGTTTGTGTAGGTCTGCAGAGCAGACACTGCTCTCCATCACCCTTGGGGCTGGTGGTCCCCAAAACCGTGCCAGTCCCAGCAATGGTTTATGGTATCCCAAAAGTGCCGATCACAGAGCAGGGTTGCAAGCCACCAGGGAAGGCTTTCCAAACCCAGCAGGGATGCTCTTGGCACAGCAAACTGCTTTTACACCACACCCCGGATTTTTTCCCCTTGTTTTCCTAAAGAAACAAAATTTATGTGAATCATCCTGGGCAGTTTCAACCCAAACGATGCCGAGCAGAAGAGCCCTCAAGGAGATTATGTTCCCTCCAGTTTTGCAGGGCAAAAGCAGCCACTGCCCCGAGGATCATGGCATCCAGGGGGTCCTCCCTCCACTTGGCAGGATCCAGGGCAGCCTGGCTGAAACCATGGGTGAAAAAATGGGCTGAGCTGTGCCCCTCCATCCATGGAAGCCCATCCACCCTCTGCACCCACCTCTGCCTGGCCACCCCAGCAGCTCCAAGGTGCAAAGGTTGTATATGTGAAGCCTGTCCTGCACTGGCAGCTTTCCCAGCTGGAAACATGCAGAGGAAGCATTTGAGGTCAGCAGGGCTTTGTCCTGTCTGGGAAGAGCAGGGACCAGCTGCACGGACATGGATGTACAGTGAGCAGGAGATCTTGGGGTGGGGTGGGAGTGGGGACAGGTGGTAAATTGGGACTATGGCTGTGGGGATGAGATGCCACCTAGCTGATGCATCGGTCTGCAGGCATGGGCTGTCCTCTCCTGCTGTGGAGGAGGGGGCTGGCAGAAACCTTGTACAACCCTGTATTGCCACTGCCCCCTTCCCAGCCTGCGTGGCTTTATCCCCCACCTCTGTGGTCACTTTCTAGGCTCTTGTGTGCCAACGCTTGCAGTGACTCCTCCTGGTGCTGGGGTTTCCACTCAGCTTCACGCATGTCACACTGGCTTTTAAAGCCCCCCGCAGGTCTCCCATCCAAGGCTTATGGAAGGATGCAAGTTGGGAACCACCTCAATTAGTTGTCCGTGGTAGAATGCCAATTTCTGCAAGTCCTGGTTGCAGTTGCAAGAGCTTGTTTTGCAGGAGGAGACACAGACTGTGAAGGAGACCATGCGACCAGGTGGTTCTTCACCCAAGTTGTCTACCAAGCCACGGAGGTGTTCGGTGTAAGGTCCCAGGCCAGCTTGGCACTGTGCGTCCCTGCGGAACAACGTGGCTGAGCCCCTCCATGGTCTAACAGGGGAAGACCTCATGGCATCTCTTTCCACCACTAGCAGGACAGGGAGGCTGGGATGGCCTCCACATCCCAACGGGAGGGCACAGAGCAAATGCCCCATTTGGTTAGTCCGTCACTGGTGGCTGCACACACAGCCACTGCCTTCATTCCCCATCCCGGGGGGAGATGGCTTATTGCCACAGGAGATGATAGGACCAGGCAAGCCCGGCCGGGTGTGATAGGAGGAAGAGAACGGAAAGGGCAGGATGCTTGGATTCATCCCGCTGAGTTGTCATCTATCCCCTGGATTTATCGCCCACTGCTAATTAGAGGCAGCCGGCTCTGTCTAATGTGGGCAAGCCCTGGCTGCACGCTCGCAGGCAGGGAGGGCACGGATTGCCACGTCCAGCAGAAGGGCTCTCCGGCGCTTGAGCTCAGCTCGTGTCCTCAGGAGCTCACGAGCTGAGCCAGGGGCGGGAGGGTAAGGAAACGTGAAAGGCAGCAAAAGCGAGTCAGGCTCTGCTGGGGCAGGCACAGCCCAGAGCTAAGCTTTTTTCTTCTGGCAGCTGGCACCAGACATTAGCAAGGGGATTATTTTTTATTTTTTTTTTCCTCCTGAAGTGGCCCAAATGGGCCCTGGAGGGGAAAATATTTTCTAACCTGCTATGTCTCCGCTGGTCCTTCCAAGGTGGTTGAACTCAAAAGACTGCAGATGCTCTTCCACCTTTTCTCACTGTCCCTCTGCCAGGAACTGCAGATCCCACCCTCCACCAAGCCTCTGCACCCCCCAGAACCCCCTCCCTGGATGGACACAGAGGAAAACAGCTCAAGCTGCCCCGAGGATTCCCCCACTGCCTTCCTTGCTCCCGGGGAGACCCCATGACATTGCTGGGGCTGCGACTGCATGAGCCGCGGCAGGGTGGGGAGGAATCTCGGACAAGATGCAAGGAGCGGGAAGGACCCGCGGCGCAGTTTGGTTTGGCAGCCCCTTACGGACAATAAAAGGTCAGGCTGTGGAGGAGCTTGTTTTGTTTTTTTATTTCCCTGGCTTTTGTTCAAGTCTGCGTCCTTAAGGATGGGGGATTCTCTACGCCGGTGGCAGGCTGAGAGCATGGGTGGGCGGCTGGCTGTTTGTGCTGGTGGGTTTTTTAGCACGCAAAGGATTTCGCTTGAGCGCAGGCTGCAAGAGGAGAAGGCTGGAGTGAGCAAGACGGCAGTGGAATGGAGCACCAGGATCTGGCTTGACCCCAGATCCAAAACGTGAGGCATCTTCTCTTCTGCACTGGGATTTTAGGGGCTACCAGGGGACCGGGTGGATCAGGAATTTGTAGAGGAAGACACATATTGTGGAGGGAGATGCACATGTGCAATAAAATGAGGGTGGTCTCTTGCCAAACAGCCCCAAGCAGAGCTGGAGAGGAGTCAGCAGAAGGGTCCTTACGGAAAGGATCAAGTGGGTTTCCCTGGTGCAGTCCAGTGGTCTCAGCAGGTCAGCTGCTTCATCCCTTGATTTTGGGTAGGATGTGAGGCTTTAGAAATGGTGCTGTTGCTTCCTAAACTTCTCAGGGGAGGGACAGCTTCCTACAGCTGTGCATCACACCCAGCCTGATCCCTGCTGTCCCGCAACCCGATGGTCAGAGACCACAACACACTGCTCTCACACAGGCAGGGGTTTGCAGCGTTGCCATGGGCTGTGCATCTCCAACAGCTCGGAGGGGTGAGTTAAGCTCTCACCCAGGGTATCCTGCCAGGCTCCATACAACCACCTCCTCTCCTTGGCCACTGTGCAAGGCCACAGGGAAACACTGTGAGCCCTTCTGAGCTTAGATGCTGATATTATATCTATCTTCTACCTGCACTTTCCTGAAAAATTCAGGATGCAATAAGGAAACCGGTGACGAGCATCTGTTTCAGGCTCAGCTCAAGCAAGACTAGAGCTCAGCTCCTTGGAAGATGCAAAGGCTTTGACGCATGGGCCAATGTCTTCTCCAGTCTTCAGTACCCATACTAACGTGGTGCTAAGCCTGAGGAGCCTGCTCAGCAGCTCAGCTGTTTTTATGGGCTAGGCATGTCTAGGAGTGATGTCAGGCTAATAACAACAGGCTGATCTACAATCTAATTTATTAAAACAGAAAGAACAGAAATGTAATAAATGCCAGTCAATGAGGTTTTATGGAAAACGGGTCTTGGTGTACCAGCTTGGCTTCCTTCTTTTAGATCTTAAGGTTGGTTCGGAAACATAGCTATATGTGCAAGATGCTTGTAAAATATTGCATTTGTACATTTGCAACATTCCAGTGGGGGCAAAAAGCACTACACATCAGTAGAATGCGTCTTAAATGAACTAAGAGTTGGCTAACTGACAGATCTCAAAAAGTGGTGATCAATGGGGAATCGCTGGTGACTGAATATATTCCTTTGGAGGAAAATCCTAGGCCCAAGGGGAATTGCTGGTGACAATATATTCCTTTGGAGGAAAATCCTAGGCCCAAATCTATGCAGCCTTCTCCACCAGTGACCTGGAAATAGAGGCAAAATTGCTCGTGAAGAAACTGGGAAGGGAGAAAAATAAGGTCCCTCCTGGTAAGAAGCTGTTTCCATGAACAGTTTATCTCAGCCAGCTGGAAAAGTTACATGTCTGGGGAAAAGGACCCAGTGGCAGGCTGAGGATCGAAGTGATCAACCTCTTCAAGGCAAGATGGATTGTGTGGTTACAGCTGATGGAGCCAGAGATATCCCTTGCAGGGCTTCGCATTTGGTGAACCTGCACCCCATGATAGAAGCACTCTCAACAGAAAATAGATGACAGGTTGGGTAAGGGGGGGCAGTGGTTTAACTGCTTTAGACGGAGTCTGATATCAGGTACAACATACAGGTCTCGTGTCCACACTTTAGAGAGGATATTGAGTTGTATTTGTTGGGCACACGCAGTCTGGACATAATTCCCTCTACAGCTATGGACACCTTGACCCTAATAGAAGGAGCTGGAAGAGACAGTAGCAGTGTCAGGAGAAGGTGCACGCCCCAAGGGGACATGGAAGAGTTGGGTTGGAAGAGACCAAGATCATCGCAGCCAGCCATAAACCTATGCCAAAACCACCCCTAAACCATGTCCCTCAGCACCATGTCTACCCATCTTTTAAATACCTCCAGGGACGGCGATTCCACCACCTCCCTGGGCAGCCTGTTCCAATGCTTAAGAACCCTTTCGGTAAAGAATTTTTTCCTAATATCCAACCTAAACCTCCCCTGGCACAACTTGAGGCCATTCCCTCTTGACCTATCCTTCCTTCTTCCTACTTGGGAGAAGAGATTGACCCCCACCTCGCTACAACCTCCTTTCAGGTAGTTGTAGAGAGTGATAAGGTCTCCCCTCAACCTTCTCTTCTCCAGGCTAAACAATCCCAACTCTCTCAGCTGCTCCTCATAAGAAATCTTGTTCTCTAGGCCCCTCACCAGCTTCATTGCCCTTCTCTGGACACGCTCCAGCACCTCAATGTCTCTCGAATACTACGGTGCCCAAAACTGAACACTGAACTGAACTGAACCAGGTATCTCTCTGGAGTCTCTTTCAGCAACCCATTTTTGCACCCTATATTCTCTTCTCTGCTGGGATCATCATAGGACCACAGGGTAATTCAGGCAGGAAGGGACCTCAGGAGGTCTTGTGCTGAAAGCAGGATCAGCTATGGGGGTCAGCCCAGTTGCTTGTGGCTTTATCCTGAAACACTCCCAGGATGGAGACTGCAGATATAGCAGTTTGAGGAGATGCAACCAGAAAGACTCCACTTCCCAGCTGGGTCACTTGCCTACAGATGGGGTCGTTACAGATGTGTGTCTCTCTGCACCACCAAGCTGTGTCATCTTCCTCAAACTAGCAGATCTGCAACACACAAATTGCTCCAAGACCTTTGGCCCTGGCGTTTGGCAGCACCTGGTAAGTTTTCATGCTACCCCTTTATCGGAGCTCTGGTTTTGAGCACAGAATCATAGAATGCTTACAGTTGGGAGGGATCTTGAAGAACATCTAGTTCCTACCCCCTGCCATGGGCAGGGACTCCTCCCACTCACTAGACCAGGTTGCTCAAAGCCCCGTCCAATCTGGCCTTGAACACCTCCAGGGATGGGGCAGCCACAGCTTCCCTGGGCAACCTGGGCCAGGGTCTCGCCACCCTCACAGGAAAGAATTTCTTCCTAATATCTCATCCAAATCTCCCCTTTTTCAGTTTAAAACCATTACCCCTTGTTCTGTCACTACCCTTCATGATCAAGTGTCCCTCCCCACCTTTCCTGTAGCCCCTTTAGGGACTGGAAGGGGCTCTAAGGTCTCCCCGGAGCCTTCTCTTCTCCAGGCTGAACAACCCCAGCTCTCCCAGCCTGTCCTCACAGCAGAGGGGCTCCAGCCCTTGGATCATCTTGGTGGCCTCCTCTGGCCCCACTCCAACAGGTCCATGTCCTTCTTACATTGGGGGCTGCAGAGGTGGACACAGTATTGCAGATGGGGTCAAACCAGAGCAGAGCAGAGGGGCAGAATCCCCTCCCTGGCCCTGCTGGCCACTCTGTTGGGGATGCAGCTCAGGACACGGTTGGCTTTCTGGGCTGTGAGCACACGTTGCTGGCTCATGTTGAGCTTGTCATCAAGCAACACCCCCAAGTCCCTCTCCTCAGGGCTGCTCTCCATCCATTCTCCGTCCAGCCTGGATTTGTGCATGGGATTGCCCTGACCCATGTGCAGGACCTTGCACTTGGCCTGATTGAACTTCATGGGGTTGGCAGAGGCCCACCTCTCAAGCCTGTCCACATCTCTCTGGATGGCATCTCTTCCCTCCAGCCTGTCGACTGCTCCACACAGCTCGGGGTCATCGGCAAACTTGCTGAGGGTGCACTCAATCCCAACATCCATGTCTCCAACAATGATGTTAAACAGCACCGGTCCCAGGTGCATCCATCCTGCATGAAAATGAGTATCTCGAACCAGGCACCCCAAAACCTGTCTGGCCATCCTTCTCTGTCATCCACGGCTGCCTGAGCGCTGCAAAACAAGCCGGTGTTGTTTGCCTTGAAGATCAAAGCTCATTTAAATGCATTGCTTCTCCCTGTCTCCACCTGATAACCAGACAAGATGCCCCGGTGTAGGTGAGTCAGTCACCGGCTGAAGTCAGCAGCACTGCCAGCCTCACAGTTATCTCTGCGAGGCAGAGGCAGCTCTTGCGTCGTGCTTCTCTCAGGGCCAAGCCGTCAGGTCTCTAATCATCTCCCACCCCCAGTCCTTGGACCGAGCCCCAGCTTGGCCGTGACACATCCCTGGAGGCTGCCCGGTTGCTGTGGGAGAGCCGCACAGCCTCCTCTGCTCTGCGAGCCCCAAGGGAGATGTTGCAACAGAAACCAGCACCTGCAGCCAGGGAAGGGCATTTTCCACAGCCACCGCCTTTACAGGGAACATCCTGGCTGCGTGGAGCACACCTAGCTCTCCGGCGGGATGCGGGAGAGGCCATCAAGTTGAGTTTGGGGGTTTTTTTTCCTTTTTCTTTTCTTTTTTTTTTTTTTTTTAAGGATGCGCTGACAACACTCCAGGTGGCTGCTTGGCAGCCACACGTTCTCCTTGGCTGCTGACGCCAACAGCGAATGACTCAGCCCTTTCCAGGCTCTGCGCAAGCCTCTTTCCCTCCTGACGCTCAAATGTTTGCTCTCTCCAGATGGCTAGAACAGATTCTGCCCCGAGGTCCTGCCCAGCGAGCGGCTCAGGTAGGGCAGCGCAGCTCCTCGCTACGGTCACGCCGTGGAGCAGCAATCTGCAGAAACCCCTTCCCGAACCGTGGGGGTGGTCCTGGAAGTCTAGGCAAAGAATTTCTCCTTCCCCGCCATGCTCTGTTTGCAGGGAAGGCTCCCAGGGCAAAGCCCACCCCTGGGGATCTGCGTTCCTGCACCTTTGCCAAGCAGTGCCTAATTCCCCGCTTGACTTTTCAGCTACATTTGCTGAGAACATTTTAATTTCCTTCCCAACCCAAGCTCTGCCCTACATTTTCATAGCTACAAGCACGGGAGTTTCCAGATACCGCACCGCAAGCAGGGCAGCACCTCCTGCCCTCCCGTGCCTTATGCCCAGACCCACAGGGTCCCCTAGGTCCTTGAGGGAGGTGAGACCTTCTCCCCTGCAGCCTCCATCATTGCACTGCCTCTCCCTGATTGTGTATGTCTCCTTGGGCACAAGGAGAAGCTGGCAGACCTCTTTCAGACAGTGTCCTCAGGTGGAGGTATTGCAAAAGGGCCGATCCCAAGCAGGTTGACAGGAGCGGTGATGAGAGACGCGTTGTGCCCAAGAAGAGCCAGTGTTGGCTGTGACAGCCAGCCCTGGTCCAAAACAAACAAGGAAAGGTTTCATCATGGCTTAGCAAGTAGCAAACAGGGAGCAAGGCAGCCCTCACAGAGCATTTTTTATCCAGTCTTGTGAGCCTGGACCATGGCTGGTCTGGATTTTGCTGAAGACCCTGCAACATTTGCCTCCATGGGTGTGCAGAGGGCTGACTTTCTGAGGCTGGTTAGTAACACTGACAGAGTGAGCCCTGAGCCATGGGTCATCTCCCAAGGCTTTGGGTGTCTCCAGCTTGGGTGTCTCTACGTGAGCTGGGTGTTCTGGGGATCCTCTGCACTGGTGGAGCTCTGAAAGAGTTGTCAACAGTATGAGATTGATCCCTCCCGAATCTCCAGTATTGACTCTTGATTTCTGTTGACAGGAAAGGGAGCCGGTCACAAGACCACACTGTGGACACCCACCTTGAACTGGGTGGACCTCACTAATTTTGGTGTTGGCGAGACTGAAGGCACTGAAATACGTGGCTGTGATGTGGCTTGTAGGTACCCACCTCCTCTGCTGAGAAGGGGCTAAAGAACTGCAGAACCATGGCACAAATTGGGAAGACCTCCCAGGACCTATGAGTGGCCAATTCCGATCTTTCCAGACAACCCCAGCTTGATGGGCTTTCATAGCGCTCCTCTTGAGGAGGGCAGGAACCTGTGCGTGGAGTGGCAACTGCCTATCACAGAGTCGGGGTCTGGCCTGCAAAGGGGTGCACGTTTTTCAGTGACGGAGTGTGAGGAGGAATGCAGGCAGGTAGGAGACAGCATGTACAGGCAGGAGCGCGGGCGTGTGTTTCTCCAGCACACACACTGGTGTTCAGAAGTCCCCCTGGCCGTCCTGGTTGGGAGGCGAGGCAGCAATTAGGCTGATTGAAGGCCCAGTTGCTTATTGCACAACCCCAGAGGCAGTGCCCCTTGCAGCTGCATGGTTCAAAGAGTTATGAGGAGATAAGGATCTGCCTCGCAGAGCAGTTGGGGAGCCCTGGGGCAATCGAAGGACAGATCTGGCCATGCCACCCTCCGCTATTCCAAGCTGGCATCTCCCTGAAAAGGCCTACTGAGTCTACAGGAGCACAAGGGGAGTTTCCTCCCCTCTTTCCCACTTACCCCACCCAACCCCTTATAATTACCTGGGAGCTCACACAATTAGCGTCAGCTTTCCTTGCTTTCCAGCCTGTTCACGCAAGCTCCTGCTCCTCAGCCTCCATGGAGTCTCTCGTCTTTGCCTTCCTGCCTCAGTCATGGAGGGCAGAGTTCAAAACCCTCCTGGTTTCATGACTGAAGCTTGTTTTCATGCCTCATGGGTGGTCTTTGCCAATGGTAAAGCACTGAGCAAATCTCCATGGGGTGGTGTGTGTAATGTCTCCTCTGGGTGTCTAACTAAGGTTAAGCCATGCTCTACTGGACACACCACTCAGGTTGTTCCTTTATCTGCTATTTTCATTGGTTTTGTAGGAATGTGGTGTCTTTGGGAGCTCCCATGCTCTGCTGGGTTAAATCAGTCATTGGATTCAAATTCTTGGGGTAGAAAGATGGACAAAGAGGCCTTACAAGCCCCGTTGCAAATAGTTTAATCATCGAGACTAATACTGAACCATCACTCTGGCAGTGGAAGTGTAAGAAAACTCCTGAATTTGAAGCTGTCATGTCAGTGCCCACCTTGCAGCAGCCTTGCAGCAGCTTCCCATGCAGCAACCTGTGGGTCCGCATCCCCTCGCTCTAACCCAGGGCTAGGCTGGTTGAATGTTTTCCCCTGGAAGAGCTTCACTATGGACAACACACCGAAGAGGGTTAAAAGCTCCCCCAGAACGGCTGGGTCTGTTGATCTGTGGTGGTTCCCAGGAGCCTGCCTCTTCAGCAGCCTGGCTGGTACATTGTAGGTCTTCCAGGAGTCCCAGCTGTGGGGCAGGGCTGAGGGATCTGGAGTTGGGACTGAATGGTGATAGGGGATAGGTAAAACCCACCTCACCTCTTCCAAATCAGACCTCTTTTCCTAGCAGGCCCTTCCTGCAGAAAACATTGAGTCCAGGTCATTTCAGCCTTCCTCTTCTCTCGGGCAAAGGAAGATATTTTCCCATAGAAAACGTGCCAGTTCCTGCAGAAATGCTGAGATATCTCAGCACCTCTGAGAGTCCTGTGTCCTGCCTAGGTCGGTTGTCCCCACAGTTTTAACTTGCTTGGTTGGTCCTGAGCCTGAAGAAGAGATAGGCTGGACCACAGCTGACCAAAAGGCATTAGTGGGATTGGGGATAAAAATCACATTAGAGGCGTCATCCTTCCATCCTGACCTTGGACATCTGTCCTGTTCTTAGTAGTCCTCCAAGGGCTTGGACACCATGTCCGCCCTCCAAAAGTCCACTTTGCCAGCAGAAAATCTACCCTAATATTCAACTCAACTCCTCCTTGCTGGTGTGCTGATCAGTCCACCCAGTCTACCCTCCGGGGTGGACTGAGATCAACATGTCATATGTTGCTCAGCCGGGAGACGCTGCCCCAACACCTCAGTCACTGCGCAGCAGCTCTCCAGCTGGTGGGTTTAGCTGTTAAACTGGTTTATAAGACAAGAAGCAGCAAGGGAGGGAGAAGCAGCCACGAGATCTCCACCTGCAAGGTCTTCCTAAGCCAGGGGTCCCTGGCAGGTGTGTTTGTGCCAGTGGATGGTGCATATTTAGGAGGTGGTTCCTCCCATTGCTTCTTCGTGCCAGAGCCCAGAGAGACTGGTCACAGGTGATCCAGGTGTTTGGTGTTTGGTACAAGGGTCTGCCCACTGTATAGGTCACCTCAAGTGGTCAGGCTCTTGCACGCTATGATTTATTAGCCATGGCCTCTTAGACGCCCAGCAGGGGCCCTCAGTTGGGGAGGTTGTCCAACAGCACCCTACAGCCTTGCTATGGGTTCAGCTCTTTCCACGTGGGATAAAAGGCATCTCTGAGCCTTGCAACATCTGTTATCCAGCTGCATCGGTTGAGACATGCTGGACACAGGATCAGGGGGTGTGTGGGCTCTGCTTATGCCAATTATTTGGTGATGAAGTGGGTGCTTAAAAACTATGGCACACTTTGCTAAGTGAGCAACACAATTAGATCGGTCAGCAAAGACAAGTCCGCTGTTGTGGACCAGCTCTGGGGTCTCCTTGCTGCCAGGCACTCCTCTGGAGAAGATCTCGCTTGGACTGGAAGTACATGCTGCGGTGGTAGGACTCTCTCTGGCAAGGGCTCCTGACCCTGCTGTGATCATGGTGGCTATGCTGGAAGTGGGGCTTCCTGGCCTGGCTATCACCGCTGAAAGATGTGCATGAGAGCTGGGCCTGTACCAACCTCATAAAGTTCAACAAGGTCAAGTGCAAGGTCCTGCACACGGGCCAGGGTAAACCCATGTACAAATCCAGTCTGGGCAGAGAATGGATGGAGAGCAGCCCTGAGGAGAGGGACTTGGGGGTGTTGCTTGATGACAAGCTCAACATGAGCCAGCAATACGCGTTCGCAGCCCAGAAAGCCCCCCACATCCAGGGCTGCATCAAAAGTAGCATGGGCAGCAGGGTCAGGGAGGGGATTCTGCCCCTCTGCTCTGCTCTGGTTTGACCCCATCTGCAATACTGTGTCCACCTCTGCAGCCCCCAATGTAAGAAGGACATGGACCTGTTGGAGTGGGGCCAGAGGAGGCCACCAAGATGATCCAAGGGCTGGAGCCCCTCTGCTGTGAGGACAGGCTGGGAGACCTGGGGTTATTCAGCCTGGAGAAGAGAAGGCTCCGGGGAGACCTTAGAGCCCCTTCCAGTCCCTAAAGGGACTACAGGAAAGGTGGGGAGGGACTCTGGATCAGGGAGTGGAGCCACAGGACGAGGGGTAATGGTTTTAAACTGAAAAAGGGGAGATTTGGATGAGATATTAGGAAGAAATTATTTCCTATGAGGGTGGTGAGCCCCTGGCCCAGGTTGCCCAGGGAAGCTGTGGCTGCCCCATCTCTGGAGGTGTTCAAGGCCAGGTTGGACGGGGCTTTGAGCAACCAGGTCTAGTGGGAGGTGTCCCTGCCCATGGCAAGGGGTTGGAATTAGATGATCTTCAAGATCCCTCCCAACTCTAAGCGTTCTATGATTCTGTGCTCAAAACCAGAGCTCCGATAAAGGGGTAGCATGAAAACTTACCAGGTGCTGCCAAACGCCAGGGCCAAAGGTCTTGGAGCAATTTGTGTGTTGCAGATCTGCTAGTTTGAGGAAGATGACACAGCTTGGTGGTGCAGAGAGACACACATCTGTAACGACCCCATCTGTAGGCAAGTGACCCAGCTGGGAAGTGGAGTCTTTCTGGTTGCATCTCCTCACACTGATGATCTTTAAGGTCCCTTCCAACCTAAACCACTCTATGGTTATATTATTCTATGATGTTTTGCTAAGGGCCGGAGATGGACCGTGCAGCGAGTATGGTGGATGGGATAGAGACCAGCCCATGGCGAAAAGGGCTGGAGCCCTGGATGCACCCCAGGCACCGGCGTCAGAACTGGGCAAATCTCTTCTCACTTACCCTGGTCTCTACTGTACCTCACTTGGCTGAAGCCCATCATCTAATTGCAGTTAGGTCCAACCTTTTCCCAGCCACCTCCATTGTCTGTCCCAGGAGCTCCCAGGAAAGGGGAATGGGATGAGAGGAGGAAAATAACCAGGGGAATGGGATGAGATGACAGGAAAATAAGCTAGGGAATGGGTGGAGAATGTAGCTGGGACACATCGGGGATGGGACAGGAGTGGGCTGAGGTCTCCAGCCAAGGGGAGGCAGCAGGACACCCCCTCACCCTCCCCCGTACACCCCTCCACTGTCCTTTGGCCAGAGTTTGTCTCTGCCTTCGCCTCCCCCATCTTGATAACCCCCCCCTTAGCAGCACAGCAGCACACAGGGATGTACAAAACAGTGAACGCTTTTTATTTCGCTGCTGGAGTGAAACCACTGTAATTTCATAAAACTCAAAAAAAAAAAAAAGTGATTATTAAAAGGCATACATTTTTTTTTTTTTTTTTACACAGGACATAAGTAAACAGACAAGTTTCTTTTTAAAAAGGTTATAAAGTGTCAAGATCCTATACCTCATCTGCATATTCAAAGTGATGCCATCTGATACAAAAAGCACTGGGTATAATAATTTAGCTATGGCTCAGACCAAAAAAAAAAAAAAA
>VZSF01006597.1:169735-182921 GCA_013398295.1 Chionis minor
AGCGCTCAACCAAAAAAAAAAAAAAAACAAACCAAACCAAAACAAGAAAAGTCATCTGGGCTTAATCTACATACTACTACGATTGCCCACGGAGTTAAAAAGGAAAATATGCAGTTTTTTGTTGCACAGAAGGAAACAGCAGGAGAAGTCGAGAGTTCATTGGGAGATTGTCGTCTAAAGGGAAGCCGAGCGCAGCGAAACAACCCCCTCCCCGGGAATGTCTGCGAGAGCCTGTGAGCGGGACGGCAGCCGGCCCGTGACCCCCCACTGCGCAAAGAAATCAGCCACATTCTTCTCCCACCAGAGAGTATCCCATCCAGATCCACCCACCGAACTGCGCCTACCCGGCCCGCTGGAAGCAAGTGAGATAATAAGACCCTGGAAACTGCATGGAAGTCACGAATCTCCCTGTGCGCTTCCCCACTGGGACTAATAAAAAACAAACAAAACCAATGAAAAAAAAAAAAAAAAAAAAAAAAAANAAAAAAAAAAAAAAAAAAGAAAACGACTTGTTCCATTGTAGATAGAGCAAGACTCTTTGCTTCCTCGGGAAATCTGTTACTCATAAACCTCCTCATCCGAAGCCCTCGGCCCAAGCACCACAGTGTCAGCCTTATTGCAAGACTCGTCATAGGAATTTACAAATGCCAAGTCTTTAAATATGTGCCACCAGGCCTTTCTGAAATAAAGACCTCGCCATCTGCGACGACCGCATTGCCTTCCTTCCTACCGCTGCCCCCACCACGTGCTCCATCCGACTGGCAAACGTGGAGAACAGAAGGGACACACCAGCCTCTTAACCAAAACACAGAATAGGGCACTGGTGAGAGGACAAAACTACAAATTCCTGCTCAGATTTATTTCCCTGTGTGAGGTTCAGCCATGAGATTCATGGGCAAAGCCTACAAGCTCTTGGTTTGATGGTTAGGGCACCTCTGCTTTGCCATCCCTTGGGCCTCCAAAGCTCTTGCTACCAGTTTGGGGCCCTGTCCCTGCAAACTCTAGAAAGATGACGGGTTTCCATGGAGGGGTGAGGGTGGTGGATAGGGGTGAGGAGGTCTAAAAGCCAGTTTGTGCCTTTGCTTCTGCAGATAAGGGCAGGATAAGGTGGTTGTTTTGCAGACAAAGCCGTAGGGGTGTCTGTTCCCTATGACATCTGCCAAGACCTAATGGAGACAACTGGAGCAATGACAGAATCGGCAAATACATCAAATTTTTAAGGCTCTCCTTTCAACATCTTGGCATCTGAGGTGAAATGAGAATCAATGTACAAGGAGAGACCCCAAAACCAGCCCAAATGATGAGGCTGCTTAGGCCTCGCTCTGGTGCCATGCGTCTACTGAGCTCCAACTTTCCCTCTTCCCCAACTGTCCCAAGATTTTTGTGAGGGAACTGGGCTCTTTGCAATTTCTAACCCAAAATCTGGTTGGAAGACCCCTCAACTTCCCCAGCCTGTTATGTTTCTGTAACCCTCTCTAGGCTGAAACACCAAGGAGCTGGTACCTCAGAGGTAGGAGCCCAAGTCCGTATCAAAAAAGTCCTGAGTGTTTGGCAGTCCAACCCAGAGAAACCTTGGAGCGTGTTCAAGCCCTCCATGCATGGACAACAGCTCCTGGGCTGTCGAGGTGTCCTGTCCGTGGAGCAGCACACGGGAGGTGACAGCAAGCTCCAGGACAGCGGTGTTACACCCATTAAAAAAAAAGAAAAAAGAAAAAAATTAGGACAATTAAAGCAGCACAGTTTGGGGTTTTTTTTGCAGTGACTCACGAAAGTGAAGTTATCAAGACGCTGCTCCGATAGCCAGAGGCGCTCAGGATTTGGCCATATGGACTGTAGCAGGTCAAGGACTGGTCTTACACTAGAAGCTCTCTATTTTTAAGGTGATTGGGTTGACGCTACATAAAGCGAAGGAGCACTGCAAAGCTTGTCCACCACACGTTTCCCCTCAGACGAGGCCACCAACCTGAGATCTGCCTGTATTCTCACCAGAGCTCAGCACTGAGCGCTTCCACCATCAAACCCTGCATGGAGGAGGTCAAGAGTTCCCATGGCCAATGGAGGCTGAATTCCAAGCCCCTCTGTCCCCATCCCAACCCCAACTCAAAACCGTTGCAGCTGAAGCCCTGGACCGCTTGCCCTGGGCAATCTGCCACGCGATGCTCCCATAGGCAGGGGTGAGGAAAACCTTTCTCCTCATCTTGCCAGAGCAGAAACATCTCCCAGCCTGCAAGGCAATGGTTCCCACCACTTCATCCTCTACTCTCTGCAAGTCACGGCACGGCCTTTTGTGACTGGGGAGCGCGTGGCACCGCAAGGTCTCCTGGCTAAGAGGGACTGAGGCTGTCACTGTCGCAATGCTGAGCCACCTCCTACTCCCCTGGGGATGAAGCAGCACCTATTTCAGCAGCAGGAGGACACACCTGGGCAGGAAGGGGATGGTGACCCACCCAGCGGGACCGCTGTCATACAGGATCAGGCCTTTTTCTCAGCTCAGTTTCACACCCTTCCCAACCAACACACACCCTCCGACCATTACCACCTTCTCCACCAGACACAGGAATCAACAGTGGTGAATGGGACAGGAGAAACTCAAGGAACTGAGGGCTCTCCCACAATGTGGAGGCCGAGACAGGCCCAAGGTGTGTGGTACGACAACTCTGGGGCCATGCATGGAGAGCCCCCACCTCGGCACCACAGCCTGCCCCATGGGATGGCCATCCCTGCCATACAGCAGGGCTGGCTCCCATCAGGAGGAGCGCACTGGGAACAGCTCCAAGCTCCTCCTCTGCCCATGTGGTGGTAAAAGCTGTCCCCTACTCTTCTGCAGGTACCGAAGGTGTCTAACCAGCCTTCCTCACTGCTTATCCCACAAGGTGAACCCTCTGAAGCAAATGTCTCTGGACAGTCTATGTTTTGGAAGGCACACAAACCTTAGGAGATAGCCAACACAGGGCACTGAAGGCATCTCAAGTTGGCCAGCCTACAACCACAAGACGCTGGATGACTAGCCCTCCTTGCCCCAACAACTGTGATCCTGTGCAGCTCAGGGGATGAGCAGCAGCGAGCCCAAAGGATATCTAGAACATCCCTTGGACCACATGTATGCCCTGGTGACAGTGGATGGCAGCCAGCTGTGACCCAGTGCCGGGGATCAGTCTGGGGGGCCATGGGTCACCTCCCGGGCTCCACTGGGCAGCGATGGGAGAAAGAAAGGCCAGAGGACATGTGGAAGACAAAGAGGTTTTGGTTTTTTTTTTCAAAGTTTTTTTTTTCCTTTAATTAGCAAATTTCTTCTTATCCTCGTCAAAAGAAAAAAAAAACACCCCCACATCCCCTACATGACCACCGCTCCAGCTGCTGCAAGCGTTCAAAGGCAGAAAGTTGAGAGATGTTTAATGTCCCGGCTCAGGGGCAGCTCTGAGTCCACCCCACTAGGGCACACGCTGCGGGGTTTGGGGTGCCAGGCACCGCGTTACAGATGTGGGAAAGGCAGGTGCAAAATTTGGTGACGTGCTCTTGCTAAGAGCACCCAAAATCCCCTACGAAAGCTGCAGCCCAGCCCCTTGGCCAGCAAACACAGCAGTAGAGGACATGGAAGTGCCCCGAGATGCGTGTTGTGTCCCCAGGGCGTCACAGCCAGAATTGGGGTTTGCGCCACGGCTCGGTGATGGGGACACGATGGGAGAGAACCCACCACCCTGTGCATTGAATTTGGAAGCTATAAATAGAGAGGACCCCGCACCTTGGGGGACCCAGTGCTGCCCCTGCACCCCACCACAGCCCCCCAGTTTCCCAGCACCCCTGCCTTTGCTGCAGTGGGCCTCCAACGAGTGCCATCTCCAGCATCCCAGCCAGCATCAAGGCAACGGGGAGGTGGTGAAGATGGGAGAGGAGCCAGGAGAAAAGGAATGGTGCTGGGGAGAATTAGCTCAGCCCTTCCTGTGGCCACAGGGCCAGCACCAAGCTACAAGCCCCCTTCACCTCTCCCTGCCATCATCATCTTCCCCCCCCCGCCTGAGGCCACCGCGCCATCCCCACCTCCGTCCCCGCTGCTTCAGCCCTTATTTATAGGGAAGAGGTGGGAAAGGTTTTTACTGGGGGTGCTCCGGCCCTCCTGCTGCCCCCATCCCTTCTCAGCTGGCACAGCCCTGCCTGCATCACCCCAAACCAAATGCCCTCCGCCCATCCCTCTCAGTGCAAGGGGAGGGGAAAGGGAGGAGGAGGAGGAGGAAGGCGATGAAGAACCGTCACGTGAGCTCATTTGCCTGCTAAACACCACGAGTCAAAGGGCAGCGCTGCCTTCATTCCTCAGGGATGCAGCTGGAGAGAGCAGCCTTTTTCAGGGGGTCTGGCCAGACGACGGTGCTGTGGGTGCTGGAAGATGTTGGTGGTGCTCTATGTCCCCCCACCCCAGCCCTGGCAGTGGCGGGGGCGCGTGGGGTGCACGGAGCTGGGCGGGGGGGTGAGGGGGTGGGATGCATGCGAGTGCCCGGGTGTCTGTGTGCACAGAATTTGGCAAGAGGTCATTGAGGTTACATGATGCAGCATTTGTTCTTGTGGTTATGAGGGTCCTTAAATCGGAGTCTTTGCTTTGGTCGGTATTTTTCCAAATACGTCAGCTGCTTGCTGTTGATGGCTCCTCTGCGTTTCCTGCAGGAACAGAATAGGGTTGGCAGTTAGTGGTGTGGCAGAGGAAGACCCCCCCCCCCCAAATACACGCCTGTTGGGGTGGTGAACCCCTCTGCCTGGAGCAGGAAAGGATTTTGGAGGCTGCAGCCTCCTGTGTCCTCCAACAATGGAGGCACGTGCCAACCCCAGCAGCTTTTCTCGCTCAACCTCCTTGCGAGTCACAGAATCACTTAGGTCGGAAGAGAACTTTCAGATGATCGAGTCCAACCATCAACCTAACACTGCCAAAATCACCCCTAAACCGTGTCCCTCAGCACCAGATCTGCCCGGCTTTTAGATACCTCCAGGGATGGTGATTCCATCACTTCCCCAGGCAGCCTGTTTCAATGTTCAATGACCCTTTTAGGGAAGAAATTTTTCCTGAGACCCAATCTAAACCTCCCTTGCCACAACTTGAGGCTGTTTCCTCTTGTCCTGTTGCTTGTGACTTGGGAGAAGAGATCAACCCCCACCTCGCTACAACTTCCTCTCAGGCAGCTGTAGAGAGTGATAAGGTCTCCCCTCAGCCTCCTCTTCTCCAGGCTGAACAAGCCCAACTCCCTCAGCCGCTCCTCATAAGACTTGTTCTCCAGACCCCTCACCAGCTCCGTTGCCCTTCTCTGGACACGCTCCAGCACCTCAATGTCCTTCTTGATGTGAAGGGCCCAAAACTGAACACAGGACTCGAGGTGAGGCCTCGCCAGTGCCGAGTACAGGGAGACAATCACTTCTCTGCTCCTGCTGGACACACTATTCTTGGTACAGTCATGAGTCTTGGCACATGAAGAGCCAGGGAAGAAACATGTGGGGAGGCTGCCGAAAGCAAGGTGCCTGCTAAAAGCCCCCCAGAGATGCTCCCAGCTGCCACCTCAGCCCTGCTGCAAAGGCACAGGGGACTTTCTTTCCCTCCCTTTTCTTCCCCGCCTCCCCAAAAGGAGAGAAAAGTAACCCAAGCGCCCTAAAAATCCCTGCGTCATGCCAGATCTCTCCATTCCCTTGGAGAATCATCGAATCATAGAACCGTTTAGGTTGGAATGGACCTTAATGATCATCCAGTCCCACCCCCCTGCCATGGGCAGGGACACCTCCCACCAGACCAGGTTGCTCCAAGCCCCACCCAGCCTGGTTTTGAAGGGCTGCTTTCTCCCCCGATGCCGAAACGCCGCTCGACTTACTGTCGGATGAACTGGATGGCGTCTTCGTACTTCATCCCGCTCTCGATCAAGGCCAGCGCGACGAGGACGGGAGCGCTGAAAGGCAACGGCAGTGGCGGTCACTCCCCAGCCCTGCAGCCCAGAGGCTGACATCCCATCCTGGGGTGGGGGGTGACGTGCCGCGGGGCTCTAGTGGTGGCATTGCAGGCAGTCGCCAGCACTGCCTTGTAGTTGGCAATTTCTTGCCGTTTGGCTGCAAGTGCTGTACCAAGGAGCGGCTGATTTTGGGGGCAAAACCCCCAGGATGAGGCTGGCAGCTGTTATGCTGCTCTTCTAATGAGCGTAAGGACTTTGGAGGCAAACCTATTGGAAAAGTGGATGTATACACACATGCAAAACCTGACCTGCAGTGCGGGGAGCAGTAAAATGCAGTAGCTCTCAAACAGCATCGGCTCCCAGTCACAGCAGGAAGCATTTTGCGGTATTTCTGTGATGAGCTCTTAGAAGAAGCAAAACAGCCCAGGGGCAGCAGCAGGACAGCACCCATCACCCCAGATCCCCCCCGGTGCCCAGGATTTGCCCATGGGAAGCGCAAGGAGGAGCTCAGGCAGCAGCTTGCCCCACCTATCTACACCTATTCTCGCTGAGGTCTCTGCTGCATGCAAAAACCCAGGTAAAAGGGGGAGTGGGGAAGGAGGAGAGCAGGCATGGAGCATCCGGCGTGCCAGGCTCTGACTTACCGCCCCAGGCCGGCCACGCAGTGCACGGCCACGCAGCAGCCGGGGTCTTCACAGAACTTGGTCTTCAACAAGTTGAGCCAATCTTCCACTATCTTGCTGGGAGGAGGCGCTCCATCATCGAATGGCCAGTCCTGCAAGGGGGCAAGGCAAGGTCGAGGGAAGAGAGAAACACTGTCAGACCCCAGGGGAAAACTCAGAACTCAGGGGATTGCTTTTTACTCAGGGCAATGGTGTTTGGGACCTCCGCGGCGAGGAGGTGGATGTGTGTGGCAGGAACTGGGCTTGCAGAGGAGCTCTGTGGGGATGTAGCAGGTTTGCGGCACCGTCTGGCATGCAGGAAGTTTGCAGCCATACAAGTCTAGGTCTGGAGTCCTCCCATTTCCCACGGACAGGTTCAGCCTTCAGGAGCACCTACAGGACCTGCAACATGGTGTCCACGTCCTCCTGCCTCTGCAGAGCGGGGCAACCATCGCCTGCCACCTCCCCGTTCAGATGACCGCAGCGAGCTTCGGGGAGCTGCAGCTCCCATCCATCCTTTCCCCCAGCAGCTCCTGTCTAAACCCACTTTGTAGGAACTTTGAGCAAAGGTGGTTTGCAGAGGGCTGAAACCAGAGGGCCTGATGCAGTGCCGAAATTCGGCTTGCTGCAACACATGGAAGGGAAGGTGAACACAGGAGTCCCTAAAGAATGCTCTGGGGACCTCTAACACAGCCCTAGTGAGCCGAAGGGAGGGACCATTTAAAAAGAATCTTTCAGGAAAGGCTCTTCTGGGACAAAAACCCAGAGCTTCATCCTCAAGCTGCAGGGACTCAACACTGGAGCTCAGTGATGAAGTGGGTAAAACGGGTGCTGCATTAAGCACCCCGTGGCGCTGGGCTCTGCCGTTGGGGAAAAGTGTGTCGTCCCGTCCCATCCACCCCATTGCTTGCAACTGCTGCAGCATTTTGGGGAAGGCCAGTCTCTCCCCATGGGTACAGGCAGCCAGTTGAGGCTGCATGTCTCTCCCAAAATGGGGATTTCTCTCCCAAAATGGATTTGGCAGGAGCGTGGCCACTGGCCCTGCTGTGGGAGAGTGGGATGGGCAGGGGAGCATCGCTTGGAGGGGATGCAGCATGGTGTAGACCATGTAGATGAGATGTAGATGTACTGCTGAGAGACAGGGTTTAGTGGTGACTTGGCAGTGCTAGGTTAACAGTTGGACTTGATGATCTTAAAGGTCTCTTCCAACCAAAACGAGTCTAAGATTCTATGGTGAGCCTGGGCGGGTGGGAAGCACGGGGCTGTAATCCTCATCTTTGAGGAGTGAGTCACTCACTAAGCTGCTCTGCTGGAGTCATCCCTGGCGTAAGATGGCAAAAGAAGCTGCTAAGCTTCACTTCAGTATCTGAACTGGTAATTTGATTTCAGTTGGGCTTCGCTAGGAAAGGAGCACGCTGGGGTTCAGGGTACCCTAATACTTGAGCCAGCCCACCCTGCACAACTTGTTGCCTGTCCTGCAAGACCATCTACCTCCTCCCCATGGTGCCCAGAAAGCACTGCTTTGGCTATGAGTGTAGGTCACCAGCCTTACACTGGGGATGACACACTATACCACAAAATCATTGAGTCACAGAATGGTTAGAGTTGGAAGGAACCTTCAAGTATCATCTAGTCCAACCCCCCTGCCATGGGCAGGGGCACCTTTAACTATACCAGGTTGCTCAAAGCCCCGTCCAACCTGGCCTTGAACATTTCCAATGACAGGGCATCCACAGCTTCCCTGGGCAACCTCTGCCAGTGTCTCGCCACCCTCATCATAAAAATTCTCTTCCTTATGTTTGATATAAACCTACCCTCTTTCAATTTGAAACTGTTGCCCCTTCTCCAGTCACTACAGGCCCTGGTAAAAAGTCTTTCTCCATCTTTCTCATATGCCCCCTTTCTATATTGAAAGGCTGCTGTAAGGTCTCCCTGGAGCCTTCTGTTCTCCAGGCTGAACAACCCCAACTCTCTCAGCCTGTCCTCACAGCAGAGGGGCTCCAGCCCTTGGATCATCTTTGTGGCCTCTTCTGGACCTGCTCCAACAGGTCCATGTCTTTCCTGTGCTGAGGGCCCCACAGCTGAAGGCAGCACTGCAGGTAGGGTCTCACCAGGGCAGAACAGAGGGGCAGAATCCCCTCCCTTGACCCACTGGACACACTGATTTGGATGCAGCCCATGATGCAGTTGGCTTTCTGGACTGTGAGCTGTTTCTGGAGCTCATGTCCCATTTTTCATCCACCAGTACCCCCAAGTCCTCCTCGGCAGGGCTGCTCTCAATCCCTTCACCACCCCAGCCTGTCTTGATACCAGGGGTTGCCCTGACCTGTGTGCAGAACCTTGCACTTGGCCTTATTGAACTTCATGATGTTCCCACGGGCCAAGTCCTCAAGCCTATTCACGTGCCTCTGGATGGCATCCCACCCTTCTAGGGTATCAACTGCACGACTCAGCTTGGTGTCATCTGCAAATTTGCAGGTGCACTTGATCCCACCGTCTACATCGCTGATGAAAATATTAAGTGCTATTGGTGTATCCATCCTGCACCACAAACCCTCCTACAGCAAAATCCATGCAGCATCAGTTGGTTCTCTGGTGGAATGCCAGAGAACACCAGTATTTCTGCCCCATCTCCGACCTGCTGGAAGAGCTGCCAAGCAGATGTCCATGGCATGGGACACCCGCGTCCAGCACAACTTGGTAACTGCCATCAGCTTTAGAGATTGCTTGGGATCCCCTGCGGCACAGAGAGGAGCCAAAAGCAGAGGAGGCGCATCCGAAACACCCAGGGAGCGCGTCCAGGATGGGACCACCGTATGTGTGGACACTGCGGCTGCAGATGCTGGCACCCAGGCACGCCGCGCCAGTCAGGCCTCAACAAGCTTGTGTCTGTTCCCCAAAGAAAGGGACAGGATATACAGATATAGTCTATATATACAGATATATTTGATATAGGTATATATAGAGATATCCCTGGGTATATATAAAGATATCTCCGTATCTGCAGAGATGTATCTATCCATAGATACATGGGATATAGATATCTCGCTGGATAAAATTTATCTTATATAATCTCTATATAGTTATAGAAACATATATAGAAGCTATATCGTTTCTATACAGTATCTCATATAGTTTCTATAACTAGGACATTGCTATCTCCCTCTATCAAAAGTATCTCAGATACAGATATCTCTATATAACTTATATGTAGAGATATCTGTACCTAGAGATATCTGTATCTAGAAATACTTTTGATATAGGGAGATCTCTATATAGAAGTTATATAGAGAGGTATATATATCCTAGATAGAGAAACTCAGACTGGAGGACTCCAGCCAGAAACGGGGTAAAAGGCAGAATTTGGTGTGTAAGTGAGCAGATACGATACCCTATGTACCGATTCTATATGTGGGATACAGCTATCTTTCTTTATAAAATATATCCTGTAGAGACAGAGCTTCTATATCTAGAGAGATGTCCATCTGGAGGATCTGTATCCAGAGAGGGATGCAGGGTCTGTGTCCCTGTCTATCTATATCCCAGAGGATCTGGGATATAGTTCTCTCTCTCTGTAGGAGATATACGGATAGAGCTGTATAGAGAGGATCTACACACAGAGGACCACCCCAGGAGACATGAGGCACTTCCAAACCCTTTCCTAACTAACGAGCTGAACTTCCCTCACTTCCCAGCTGGAGCTGAACTCCCCGGCAGGGCAATCACGCCTGACATCAGCTCCAATTACTTATCAGCCCAGACGCAGCCCAGGCAGCTGCCTGCTCTGCCTCCTCGCCTTTTCCTGCTTGCTGCCTGCTCCCTTTCATCCCCCGGAGCTGCTGCAAGAGCAAAAATCTCTCCCCGCCTCCCCCACCCCGGATAAGATAATGCCGGGGGGTAAGGGGAACCACGCACATCTTCCACGTGGGATCAGGCGCTCTCATCCCCTGGATGCTTTAAAGCCCGAGCGACAGGCAGGGAAGGCAGCTGCCGACTCCACCATATGAGTCACAGTTTCGGGTGCGTGGGCAGCGCTTGCTTTTTTTAAAAGCATCAGCCCCGTCTCAGCCCGGGGAGCGGGGAGCTCGCCCACCTCGCCCCCGCGGACGAAGATGGGCTTCAAACTCCGCTCTCGGGCACGTGCGATGCTGCTTCCAAAACGCAGGTTGTTTAGCAGACCCGAGGGATGGGGGTATTTAAGCACGGGGGTGGGGTGGGCAGCCTCCCCCGGCACCCATCCCGCCGCCCACCTACCATGACGGTGATGCCGTCCTTCTCCAGGGGGGTCTTGTCGTAGGTCACTTCGCACACTCGCACCACCGTGGTGGCACCATACTTCTTCAGGTCCTGGGGAGGGAAGGAGAAGGAGGGGTCTGAAAAAACCCTGTCAGCCCCACCCCAGTTAACCCCAACACATCCTGCCACAACCACATGGACCCCTGAGGACCCTAGAACAGTGTTGTGCCCTATCTCTGGACCCTTGAGAAAACCCTACATGGTCCATACAGCCCAGGAAGCACAGGGAAACATGAAATCCCAGGGCATCAATCACCATCCCTGGAGGTATTTAAAGGCTGGGCAGACGTGCTGCTGGGGGACATGGTTTAGTGGTGGTTTTGGGAGTGTTAGGTTGACTGTTGGGCTCGATGATCTTAAAGGTCCCTTCCAACCTAGGTGATACCATGATTCTCTGATCAAAGCCATGTGGCCACAGTAGGATTTTTACCCAACACCTTCATAGCTCCTTGGAGTCACGAGCGCCAAAGGGGCCTGTTTATTTTTAAGCCCCAACGGCCACACCAGCAGGGACTTTACACCCCAGGCAAAGAAACATCTCTGACACAGGTGAAAATCCCCCAAAGGAGAAATTTTTTGTCTCCGGTGAGGTCGCAACTCCCCCTGCGGGAATGCACGGAGGCTGCTGGGGGGGTGGTGTGGTAGCACACCCCACCGACTGCGCTTAGCATCTCGCAGATTACTCAGGGGCTGCTTCTTGACCTCGTTGCTGTGTCCCGTCATCATTCCAAAGCACTGCAGGCTCGGGCGTCGGACTTGGGCTGTTTCCAGCGTGGCTTATCGCCCGCCGCACGGATTGCCCCCGGATTACGTGCTGGCAAACTGGCGCCACCGGGCACCGCGTGAGACCGTCCCCTTGAGCGATCCATCTCCCTTCCTTCCCTCACCAGACCACGGCACACCCCTGCTCAGCCAAAAATCGAAGAAGCTGGAGGAAAGGGGAATTGCCTCGCTTCCCACTGGTGCTGGCCCCATCACCTTGTGTGCAGCGTGCAGGGTATGGGGTGGCCATCCCCAAACCCCAACCGCCTTCCTGCAGCTCTCTGAGCCAGTGGCACTCACACTTGTTTTTTTGGGTGTATATTGGGAGGGTTTCCTGGAGCTCAGAGGATGCTTCTGCTGCCAGCACATCAGACTTCAAGGCGGTTTAGGTCTAAGGCAAAACCCCCTTTGCCAGGCTCATGCACAGCCCCAGGTACCCCCCACCGATGCAGTAACATCTAAAAATGACTCCAAAATGCTTACGAAAGCAGAAGCCACTTGTGTCAGCTTGACTGAACCTGCAGGACACAGTGTTCCCCCCAGGCCTTGATAAAAAGAACAAGTCAAAAGCTTTCGCCCCGGACCGCGGACACATATCCTTTAATTCCCCCCACTAACTCCTGGCTGCTGGCAGTGCCGGAGGCAGTGCTCCCAGGATGGGCAGAGTCACTGCCCCATGCAACACCAAGCCGCCTCAGCTCCTCCTCCTTCTTGTGCACCACCCAACGCATTCCAACGCACTGGAAAGACGCTGGGATATTTGGGATGAAAAGTCCTTATTGAGGTGCTGGGAGATTGCGTGCATCCATGTACATTGCTGCAAAGCTCCGTGACGTGATGTGCTGGTGGAGCTGGCAGGGGATGCAACAGGAATGGGGAAACTCTGCTCCATCTCTGCCGTGCCCAAACACCACGCTTTGGGTCCTCCAAAGCATCCTACCCCAAAAAACCAGTGGTGATTGGACCCACCGCTCAGGGATGCCACCAGGAGCCACGGTACCACAGTGGATGTGCTGTTGCCTCATCCGACACAGGACTGATCCCTGTTGCACCTCAACGTTGGCTTTTAGCCTCAAAACACACAACCAGGTCCTAGTCTTCCCCTTCCAGCCTCCCCTCCTTACCTCCAAGAAGGTGCTGAGCGTGGCGTTGGTGGGGTTGTGGGTGATCAGGAACCTCATGTTTTTGTAGCAGACCTCCACCGGCGCAGGGCGGTTCATCCGGGCCATGGTGGGACGGGAGGAAGGTGAGGTGGTGCTGACGGCGGCGGGGTAAAAAAAAACCCAAGAAAATCGTGGCGTGGAGGGGAGAACAAAATAAAAACCACAAAACAACCACCCCTCTGCGCTTAAAAAAAATAAAAATAAAACAGGATCGAGAACTCAATATACAGACGTTGTGCAAATAATCCCAACTCCTGGGAGTGCGCCGGCTTCCTCGACACACCTCAAGCTCCCCGGGGGAAAAAGCCAGACGGGAAAAAATAATATTAATGATAATAATAATAATAATAATTATTTAAAAAAAAAAAAAAACCCTTTGCTGTAG
>VZSF01006597.1:184656-214481 GCA_013398295.1 Chionis minor
GGAGCAGAGGAGGGGGGCATGGGCAAGCAGTTTCGCCAACGCTGGTGATGGACGTGCGCCCCCCTGCTCCCTCATCCCCATCCCTGCCGGCGCGTCGCTCCCCGTGAAGTACCCTGGCCTCGCAACCTGCGGCATCTTTACTTTCAAGGGTGGCGACGGGAAGAATTAATGAAGAAAATCAATTCCCACGTTGGAAACGCCCCAAAACCCACGGGAGGCTGACCTCAGGGAAGAGGTGAGGGTGCTTCCAGCCCCGCTCAGAGCCGAGGGAAACCTGGCGCTTCCCCGGGGTCGTTACCCGCCGGACTCTTGGTTTGAAGCCGGTCCCTTCACCGGGTCAGCGGCTGCTTAGCGAGCGCTGTGTGGCCAGAGCCTCAAAATAGACCATAAGCACATAAGTAACCCGAGCTGGGCTAGCATGAACCCCCTCGCCTCTCTTCCCGATGCCCCAGCACCTGGAAAATTTCCCTTTTCCGGTTGTTTTGCCCCGGACGCAACAAGACTAGGCGGAGCAGGGAGGTGCGCTGAGCACCGACCAGCTCATCACACCGCCTGAGTGCTGCCGCCGGGCTCCTCCGCGCCTGAGCATCGTTTACAACCCGCCCGCCGCCGGCTCCAGCTTCGCCAGTGGTCCCTGGGAACGTAAAAATCAAACAGCAAAAAACCACAATTAGCAAAAGGGAAGCAAAACCCAGCCAGGTGAGGTGGCAGTGGGAAGCGGGGCTGCTCTCCTAAACGTGCTAAATCCTGGACTTCCCGGCTGGCAGGGCACTAATTATTTATTATGGGCTGCCCCGGCACACAGCGCATCCATGCGCCCATGGTTTCACAGCCAGGATTTTGGAAAGGAGCTTAGAGGGGGCTAAGAGCTGGGAAAAGGCCAAAACTCAAGGGAATTTCGGCACTGAGCCCTCCGCAGCTGTTCCACAGACCCTCATGTGTCCCCTTCCTCCTCTGCATGTTGCCCCCAATACCTTTGTCAGCCACATCACATCACTCCTGACTCTTTGAGGGTTTTTTTTATCTTTCTCGCAAAAAAAATTGGGTAACGCTACCCCGGAGCCAGGAAGAGATGGGACGGAGCCAGCTCTGCGGTTTGACACGGTGACCCGTGGCTGAGCAGTGTCACCCCGTGGGCTCCCTCAGTTAGGGCGCCTTGGATTTTCTCTTTTCTTGAGGATGCTGAAGTAACACAAAGAATCCGCCCTGCAAGGATGTTCTGCAAAGTTCAAATCCAGCCCGGGCCATAGGGACGTCCCAGGGGGGATATTCCAGTCCCCCACTGGGAAAATCAGATTTTAGCAGCTGACGGAGGGTGGAAGCTCAGCTGAGGGATGGCAACAAGGTGAAAGCTGCCTCCCAACAGCATTTTGGGTCTAATTCAGAGCGGCTCAGCCCCAGTGAGATGCTGACCACTCCCCCTGGGGCAGCCCACCCTTCACAGCTGGATCAGGGCAGCTGGGATCTTTGCTCACACCTTTAACGTCCCTGCAAGATGGGGCAGGAAACCTGCTTTCTCCCTGGGCTTTATGCGCTTTTCCAGTGATGTTCCCACTCATCACTTCACTTGTTGGGTCTGCTCTCCCGCCCCGAGATGAGCTCACTGTGGCTGGGTAAGAAATAGGTGTTTCTGTAGGGTAATTTTGCTGCTTTTGCCTAGGTGGCTCCTACAGGTCCAGCTGCTGAGCTGTGGGCCAGCGTGGCCATGAAAAGAGCCGGCAACCCAGTGAGCGAATGTTCCCCGAGAAAAACCTGCTGTCAACCAACCCTCTCAGCAAGCTTCTTCCTTCCGTTTGCTTCAAGGAAAGGAGGTCCAGAGGAGGCCACAAAGATGATCCAAGGGCTGGAGCACCTCTGCTGTGAGGACAGGCTGAGCTGGGATTGTTCAGCCTCAAGAAGAGAAGGCTCCGGGGAGACATAGCCCTTTCCAGTATCTGAAAGAGGCTTACAAGTAAGATGGAGAGGGACTTTTTATAAGGGCATGTAGTGATAGGATGAGGAAGAACAGTTTTAAACTGAAAGAGGGGAGATTTAGGTTAGATATTAGGAAGAAATTTTTCACTATGAGGGAGGTAAGACACTGGCTCAGGTTGCCCAGAGAAGCTGTGGATGCTCCATCCCTGGAGGTGTTCAAGGCCAGGTTGGACGGGGCTTGGAGCAACCAGGTCTAGTGGGAGGTGTCCCTGCCCACAGCAGGGGGGTTGGAACTAAATGATCTTAAGGTCCCTTCCAACCCAAACCATTCTCTGATTCTATGAAAAAACAAAAAAAAGGTTAAAACCCTCTGAAGGGATGGGAAGTGGGAGGGGTGGGCAGCCACAGATGCCTGCTCAAAGGGAAGAGCGGCTGGAAAGCAGGTCTTGCCCCAAATCATCCTCTTGCAAACCCAACTCCTCTGATGCAAAGGACCTGAGGATCTTCCGCTTTTCCTTTTACCACCTTCAGCTCTTGGCTCTTCCAGCTTCCACTGCATTTAACCACATCTTAGAATCCACCATAGAATCCAACCCAAATGATTCTATGATCTTGCCTCCTGCCCCTTCGCTCCCAATGCACCAGGATCAGAGGCACTTGCAGTGCACGAGGAAAAGCAGCAAAATAACAACTTTCGCCCTCCAAACCACCTCACACCCTGTTTTATCCAGCTGCAGGGCTGTGTTAATACAAACTGCGCCCACATTTAACTGCGTACAGGATGAAACCCACCCGCTGAGCAACCCCACGGGACCAGGAGCTGCTGTGAGCACCAACACCATCGCGTGACGGCAGCAGTAGCTTGTTCCCCACCAGCATTCAACACAGGGTTCCTGCTCCGTCGGCGCTCTGGATACCATATAATTTTTTATTGGCTTGGGTGTGCTCGCTGCCAGGAACGGAGGTTCAGTGGGAACCGCCTGCGTACGAGAACAGCGAGTGCTCCTTTCCCACAAGGTCTCCTCTCCAGTGGACGCGTTTCAAGTATTTTGGCAATCGCACGTCCTGGCAATTCAGCCCCGAAGCCTGTAAATAAATCCCTAACGGGATATTCAATCGCAAATCAAGCCCAGCTCTACAGGCTGCGATGCTGATCACCATATTAAGCATGGCAGAACAATATGGAAAAGGGTATTTGGGCTCATATTAATGACCTGCCAAGTGAATAAATATCCTTCTGACTTGCGCACTATGGGGGAGCTGGATGAAGCACATGAGGACGCAGTACGGAAGCCCTGGATGAGGATGCTCAGTGGCGCAGTGCTGGCCTTTCTGGCTCAAACTCATTGGGGTGAAGCCCACGGAAGGAAATCCAGTGTGGATGACTGGAGGAGCTGGGTATCCTACTGTCACCGTCCCCCTGCCGTGCCCAAGGCCAGGGAGGGATGGGGACCACCTCCCCACAGTGTGCCCATCACTGCCACCCCAACACCTGCAAGCTCACCCCAAAAGCTTCGCCGGCAACATTCGCCTTTTAATTTCCACAAGCATTAACGTGACCCAGTGGGCTGCTTCCTTGCAAAACCCCCAAAAGACACCCGTACCACGCGAGCCACAACGATGTTTTTTGCCACGCTTGCAGAAGTTTCTGGCTCTTCCACAAGAAGTTTTGCAGCCAAAAGCCCGGCGAGGATCCAGGGTGAACAAACTGTTGTGGTAAGAGGATGCTGCTCTGGGGGCTGGGGACCACTGAGCCATCACCTCCCTGCCTATGCCCCAAAGTGGAAGGGACCTAATTATTCCTGCGCAATGCGGTGGCTCCATCATGCATTCTCTGGCCTCCCGACCATCCCGGGATGGATGCTGTGAGAGCAGGGATGGGGCTGCTCTTCCTCCCGGAACCCTGAGGCAAAATAAAGACCGGGGTTTCCTCGTTGCCATTAACGAAAGGGCTTGGCTGGACCGGTGAGCAGATGCCAGACCTGACGGCTGCGCTGCTGGTACTCGGGCTAGCGGGATGCAGCTGGTGAAGTCAGGTTTTCCTAAACACAGCAACTCCCCAAGCAAAGGAAAAGGAAGCTTTGCAGAGCCAAATTGTTGCTCCACGTGGGCTTTTATCAGCGGGACTTGGAACAAAGGCTGTTACTCACCCAAACAATATGTATCTCACCCGTATATAAATATAGCTATCTCTCCCAAGTGAGCACATCTCATGTTCAAAGTTCACCTTCAGAAAAGTCTAACAAAACACCTATCTGTGCTACGTGTGCTCGACCTCTCTCCTGGTTTCAGCTCATGTAGCAAGACACCGACTGGCCCTTTCCCCTTAAGGCTGATCAAGTCCTCCTCTCCCTGCTCCCAATCCCACCTCCGCAACGGGCATTTCCATCACCCTGAAAATTCCGTGCAAGTTTCTGAGTAGTCCCAGTTATTCCCATGTAGGAGTTTTGTACACATCCACCAGTGCCATGTGTGACCACAGGAAGCAGGACTATGGAGTTTGGTGACATGCAGGAGACCTATCAGCACCAGCAGCACCAGCAGCACCACCACTTCCACCACCAGCAGCATCACCACCACCAGCACAAGCAGTACCAGCACTGCCACCACCAGCAGCACTACTGCCACCAGCACAAGCAGTACCACCACTGCCACCACCAGCAGCATCACTGCCACCAGCACAAGCAGCACCACCGCCACCAGCACAAGCAGTACCACCACTGCCACCACCAGCAGCACCACCGCCACCAGCACAAGCAACACCACCACTGCCACCACCAGCAGCACCACCGCCATCAGCACCAGCAGCACCACCACTGCCACCACCAGCAGCATCAGCACTGCCACTAGCAGCACCAGCATCAGCAGCACCACCAATGCTACCACCTCAACTAGCACCAGCACCACTGCCACCACCATTGCCACCAGCAGCACCAGCGCTGCCACCAGGGAAGAGAGGTCCCGGGATACAGACAACCACCGTGCTGTCCCCAGCCTGTGACTGCAGCCGGGCCCCGGCCAGAGGAAAGCCAACGTGCTGAGATTTCCTCCGGCCGCATCTGCGCCGAAGGAAACAGGAAAGGTTCGGGAGGAAAGCGACGGAAACAAAACACCCCGCAGGAGTTGGCGTCTGGGGGCAGAGGCGTAAGCGGCCACCAGCATGTCCTGCTCCAGGTGCAGGGCCGGAAAGAGCAGATGGGGATGTCCTGGAAAAGCCATGCTGGACACTGCAGGGAGGCAGCGGTGGCTGCGGGATATCTGCTGCCAGGAACAGAGCAGGGCCCAGCACTGCCTGTTGGGAGAACATCGTGGGGTTTTTCCTCTGAGGGTGGGTTTTTTTTTTCCCTTGTTTCTTTTTCCGCAGGGGACATTTTCTGAAGAGCAAGAAAGGAGGATTAAAATTGCACGGACACAGAGGGAGACCGATGGGGAGCTCTTGGCAGCCCACCGAAACCCACCTGTGAGATGAACTAGTTGATGCACCATCCTCCACATCCTTTTTTAGTGCACAGCAACTGCTGGCTCCCATGTGAACTGGCAGAAAAGAGCTGTACAGCCCCTGATTCTCCAGTCCCGGACAGATTCAAGGAGTTTGGTGGTATTTAGGCAGTGGGGAAAGATGCTGGCATGGAAATTTGCAAGCAGGAGGCACTCAGGAGACCGGGAAAGAGGGAGGAATAGGGAGGATAAGCCAGTGAGCTGCCAGCCAGGTAAGAAAAGCCCGGTATTCCCAGCGCTGTGCAAACTGAGAACACACCAGAGGCCCCTTTTTATCTTTTCTGTGCACCTTTTTTTCTTTAAAGAGAGGCTGAGGTAGGGTATGGAAAGTGCCTAAAACGGCTCTTTTGGAGTTGTTTTTCCCTCCCTCCCAGTTTGGTGCCGGTCCACAACCCTGATGCGACACGGACCCCATGCCGATAGTCATCCTCTCCCACCCGGCACACACAGGGGCAACGCTCCAGAGGTAACTGGAGATGCTCCAAGCATCACTTGAAGAACACTTTAGATGCAATTTCAGGTCTTCCCACCACATGCAACCCCTCCCAAAGCAGCCCCAGTTTGGGGTGTGCACAATGCTTGTTTTTTTTTTTAACAAATTCCTTCTTGCACCGTAAGAGATTTAGCTGCCAGGAGAAGCTCATAAAAAACCCACAAAAAGGCACCAAATGTTCAGCACTGAGGAGAAAAGGACCTCCCCCCCCAGCCAAACGCAGCCCCCTGCCCATCCCTCCCACTCTGTCTCCGGCAGCGGACGACTCACAGGCGGCCACTCGCAGTGAGATCCTGGTTTTATGATCCGGGATATCCCCTCCACCGCCTTCCCCCAGCAGCCGCGAGGAGCTCGCAGCCGCGGTGCCGACGTCAGAGGCTTTTCCTGGCTTGGATTTGAAGGGAAAAGAGAAAAAACAAAAACAAAAAAGAGGGGGGAGGAAGAGAGGCCAACTCCACGGGGAAAAGTAATAGCAGGCTTTGGGCTGGCTGCCTCCCAGATCTGCAGAGGGTGAATCCCAGAGGGGTTTTTTTTTGGGGGGGGTGGTGAAAGGTTCTGTCATTTGGGGATGGCCGGTCCACAGGGAACTCAGTCACCCCAAATACTCCCAACTCCCCCCGATCCTTCAGGGATTTCTTTTGGCCAGAGGAATCAGGAAAAAGAAAAAAACCCTGTAATTCTGCCTCTGATGGGGCATTTCCAGGCTTCCTGCCTTGCCCAAGAGTTTCTGTGGAAAGAAAAATCTCCCAAAACAGCATCCTCACCCCAAAACACACACAGGGGGGCAAGCTGACCCCAGTGGCCCCCCCACCCCCACCCCCGACAACTGCCACTGCTGCATGCCTCTCCCACCCCAAATTTCTGGCGCAGCTGAACATCTGCTCATCTTTTCTTGTGGTTTCTCACAGCATTTCGAGCGAATTTAATACTCGCGGCAGGTGTCTGAACGGCAAAATGCAGGGGTGGGAGCGATGCCTGTTATAAGGGAAGCACCAGGAGTGCAGGAAGCAGCAGCCCCCCAAGGGGAAGGGAATGGGCTGAGTGGGGGGCTGTCATGACCTTCCCTTTGAAGTACAGCTTGAGTCCGTGCCAGGGAGACTGTTTTTGGGAGAGCTGCAGCCTGTGTTTAGTTTTTCCACTGCCTTCCCCAGCGCTGATGTTTCGTCCTCTGGTCTTCAACCGCCCCGGTTTCCACTGGACCTGAACTTTGCTATTTGGCATGTCCCCACTCGGTGGTGGCATCCCGATGTGAAGATGTCCCTATGCCACCTGGTCCTACCTCCTTGTCAAGCCAACGACAGCCCTGACCAAAGGGCAGCAGCAGCCCTTTCTGCGTCATCGGCATGTCTTGCACAACCCCCAACGCCAACTGTCTGCGGTGGCTTTGATGGATGTTTGTTGACGAAGAAGGGGGCTCCGGGGGACTCAATCTACCCAACAGGTGGATTTCAACCTGCAGATAGTGTCAAAAGTACACCCTGCTCCATGACATGCTGGGGATGGGAACATGGGACAGAAGAAAACGCGCTCTGTCTGTGATAAGCCCCATGGAAATGTCTTCTCTGGTGGCATCACGCTATAGCCAGCACTGACCAGAGAAGCCAAGCTCTGGAGAAAGGCAGCTCTTCCAAGTCAATGGCACCAAGTTGAGATGGGGTTTGTAGGTCCTTGAGCTCCCTCCACCAGCCAGACCCTGTGCTCTCAGAGGCTGTCCTCCCAACCCATCTCACCCTTGCTCCCCAGTATGTCTACACATTTCACCCCATGGAGACAGGGTCACACATACCGAGACAGGCTGCTGGGGGACAGCAACATCACCAACCCTCACCCTCGCAGTGAGCACCAAAGCACTTTTGAAGGCAATCACCAGCCCATGGGGACAGTGCTGCACAGAAAACCCTGGGATCCCTCCTCCTCATCCTCACCAGCTGTGACTGCTGCCACGTCCCAGCAGAAACCACAGCCCTTCCAGGGCTGTCACCTTTCCAGCAGCATGGGACAGAGATGCTGCATGCAGGTAATAAGTGCCCCTCCAGGGCTACTAATAACAGGGAGAGATGCCAAGGGAAACATGATGGGTGTCAGCCAGGATACTTAAAAGCCGTGGAGGAAGCAAAGGCAGATGGGAAAATGCCCTGCTCCTGCATGGATGCTGCAAGGTCCAACAATGCCCACGCATGCTGCAGACCCCCGGCATGCCAAGCTCCTGGCTCATCCCACCAAGCCCAGGTCCTGCAGGGAAGGTTTTCCACGCAAACCTCTTCCAGAAACCTCCTTAGCTCCAGCAAAAAGCCACTGCCCAGCTCCCTGGTTGCTGCAGGACCACTGCTCTGCAAAGGCAACACGTCAGAAAAGCTCTGGGGATAATAGTGGGTACCTCCCAGCTGCCCGTTTTGGATGCACAACTACGGGCATGGCATGATCCTGTACCCTCTCCCGCCCCCCTGCACCAGGTCACCACCAGCAACAGGGACAAAACCCTTTGGTCTGAACTGCTGTCACTCTTGCACAAAACCCCAGCGCCAAGGGACGTGGTGCCGGCAGGTGCCAAGCGACATCCCCCACCCGCGAGAGCTTGCAGAGTAAACAAGAGTGGTTTTCTTTCAAATAAAAGATCAAAGGAGACAAAATGCTGAAAGTTACAGCTGTTCTCGCCGGTTGGACATCTTTGTGTCTGCTTCTGAGCAGAGCCTGCCCATTACTGAGCCCAGGTATGTAAAGTGTTGCCCCTCATCCTCTGCCCAATTTATACCCCGTCAGCATGGGAGATGGGGGAACAAACTGGAAGGAGAAGGAGAAGGAGAAGGAGAAGGAGAAGGAGAAGGAGAAGGAGAAGGAGAAGGAGAAGGAGAAGAGTGCACATTGTCGCTCATGTTGAGCTTCTCATCCACCAACACCCCCAAGTCCCTCTCCTCAGGGCTGCTCTCCATCCATTCTCCGCTCAGCCTGGATTTGTGCTTGGGATTGCCCTGACCCATGTGCAGGACCTTGCACTTGGTCTTGTTGAATTTCACGAGGCCTGCATGGTCCAGGCTTGCAGAAATAGTGGTTAGGAGTATTCTCTTTGCAGATGTGTCTGAGGGGGAAGCTTCAAAGCTAATATCCACATGGGACCGGCAACCTCAACTTGTTGAACTTCATGAGGTTGGCGCAGGCCCACCTCTCAAGCCTGTCCAGGTCCCTCTGGATGGCATCCTTTCCCTCCAGCCTGTCGACCACACTACAAAGCTTGGTGTCATCAACTAACTTGACGTGGGTGCACTCATTCTCCAGGTGTAAAGGTTTACACGCAGGAATCTCGTCACCCACAGTGCCACTGCCGAGCTTCATGCGAACACTGCAACAAGTGGGGATGCCATATCCCACGGGAACGGTGCACCCAGGAGGAGCAAATCCAACAGTGGGACGTTGCAACCCCAAAGGACGTTTCTGGACAACGTAGAGGTGAAGCAGTCATCGCACAGTGCTTTTTGGGCTGGAGGGGCCCGCCGTTGGCAACGCCATGCTGCTTCTCCCCAAAGAGCTGAAAGGTTTGCAAGGGAGTGTCTGACTGCTCAAGAAATGCCCAGAAAAGCTTACTCATGAGCACACTCCGGCTTTTGACTTTCTTTCATCAGGATATTTGCATAACACCAGTGCTGCCTTCAGGGAAATGCAAATTCCCTGCAGAAAGGGAAGCGTTTGAAGGTGCTGGCTGCTCAGACGCGGGGCAGGGAAGCAATGCTTTTATCACCTGAAAATTAAATAAAGGCTGAGATGTGAAGCCTCCCCACCCTGCTCAGCAGGAAAGCTTCCTTAGCTCCTACGGCTGGATCCAGCAGGGATGGGACTGGCAGGACGTGGTGTTTCATCTGTGCTCTGCACATCCTCCTGGGCCCCAGGGGTGTGCTTTAATGGCCTGGAGACACGCAAGTTGCTCCGGTTCTACTTGACTCCCAGATGGTTTCAGAGGTGTTTTGACACCCTGGCATGGGTGGTGTTTACCGGCCACCCTTGCTGCGCTGGAGCAGGCTCTAACCAAGCTGAAAGCAAATTGGTTTCCTTGCATAAATTAAGCCACAACCCCAAATTCATCATTTATGATGAAGTCCGCAGCCAACTACTGATGATAGTAAAGGTTTTTGGGGATGCATATGCACGTGCTCTGCCTCTCTGTGGGGAGGAAAGGCAAAAGAGGTGAAGGAAAAAGCGACACCAGTAACAAAGCCAGGGGAAAAGGCTCTTTGTACAAGACCCCAGGGAGAGGCAAACCCATGGAGCCTCATCCCATCCAACCCAGTGATGCTCCAACCATCCCACTGGAGGCTCCTGGAGACCGAGTCGCTGCGCCAGCTTCTGAAAAGCCAGTGGGACCAGCCTTGCCTTGCCCTGGGGCACTGCAGTTGGCACTGAGAGCACAGGGCAGCATTCTCCCAGTGTCACCAGCTGCACGCAAAATGGGACGGTGCCTAAAATCTGGGCTGTCCCACCACCATCCTTTCTCTTCTCCAGCCCCGCTGCGCTCACCAGGCACCAGCGATCCCTTCCTTGGACTCCGTGCTGAGCGGTACCGGGTGCTCCTCCACGTATGGGCTCTACAGGAGAGCCATGGGACCGACCCTGGGTATTCCTGGTCTGCCAGACACAGAGGTTGTCAGGAGTGACCCAGCTGACCGGGTTAAATACTTGCTTTGAGATCTGGTGAGAGGAGGCCAGGGTGGTCCCAGCCTCTCCACTCCCACGGGCACTCAAGACGGTTTCAGCCTGGGGAGGGCTATTCCCAATCCTGCCTGTAACGCGTGTACCCCAGAGAGGGTTTTTTCTCCATCTCTTTTTCATGCTGCTTCCTTAAGAGCCAGGCTGCAGCAAAGAGAAAACCCAACATCGAGGAAAACCCACGGAGACCTTGCAGAAGTGCAGAAACACCCAGCGCTGACTCAGTGTTGGATCAATTCCCCCATTATAAGCTCCTGCTGTATGGAGAAGCAGCTAAACGAGGGCATTCCTATTAATACACCTGGCTCCATGCTGAAATTTGTACTATATTAACTGCCTTAGCAGAAAAAACTCATTACGGTGCCCTACAGGAGCTGTGCACAGAGTACACGAAGCAGGCAGAACACAGGACATTTTGCTCTTTGAAAAATAATTTAAATTAGGCATTGTACATGACAAACAACAGCAAAACCAGCCCAGGGATGGGCTGTCCCACCACAGTTCAGCCTGAGGGAGCACAGAGACAAGGGCCAGCGAAGATGTCTCTTCTAGCCACAGGGCATGGGGCTCATCTGCTCCAGCACAAAGTCAGCTGCCCCCATGGCTTGACTGGGCCACGAGAACATCGAGACGTTGACAGCCGCCTTGGTTAGGGCACCCGGGAGTCGATCTCGCCTTGGGGGAATTATCGAAAAAAAGAAAAACAACAAAAAAAAAAGTTTTATTTTCAGCTTGATCTGTTCCCACCCTGTCTCCCTGCAGACGGGCAGCTGCACTGACTCCGCGGGCAGCACGGGGACCGGGACCGGCAGCCAAGGGCTGCTAAATGAGCGCTATAATTAAACACTGAGGCACGGTGTGAAACTCTGCTGCACGCTCCCAGGCGGGAATTTCCCCGGCATTTTCTTTTATCAGCTGGTCGATAAAACACTTTGCACCCTGTTTCCAGATCTACCGTAAGTGTCGCTCGTCCAACAGATGGAGTACATCCCCTCCACCGTCATTAGCACACCCTGGGCAGGCATTTACTAGAAACATGGCAGGACTTCCCCCGAGCTCTACCTGTGAGCTGCATTTGGTAATGCTGCATCTGGTAATAGGTTCAAACTGGAAAAAGGTAGATTTAGAATAGACATTAGGAAGAAATTTTTCACTCTGAGGGTGGTGAGGCACTGGAACAGGTTGCCCAAAGAAGCTGTGGATGCCCCATCCCTGGAAGTGTTCAAGGCCAGGTTGGATGGGGCTTTGAGCAACCAGGTCTGGTTGGAGGGGTCCCTGCCCATGGGAGGGGGCTTGGAATTAGATGATCTTTAAGGTCCCTTCCAATCTAAACCATTCTATGATTCTATTTGCTCCATCCCATGCCGGCGCCTGAAAGACTTTCGGGACCTCACCAAGAGGCTTCCCTGCAGGGTCGGGAAACACCAGCCGACCTCTCCTGTGCAGCTGGACCCGCAGCCTCCCCAGCTGAACCTCCCCAAGCCTGGAGGACCACAGTGAGCTGCATTTGGATGTGTATATAGCCATGAAGCCTTCACTCAACTGCAGAGGGCCACCTACCACAAATCTGCTCCCAGGAGATCAGTACAGCGCGTGAGTCTTGCACTGGGGTAAGACTAGGAGATTTTGGTGAATGCCAAGGATTAACTCTGAGCTCACCCACTCTGCTGGCACAGCTGCAGGCAGGAGTTGGGCAGGAGCATCGTCGTGGGCACTGTTGCCTCCAAAGCTGGTGACAGTCACCGGCCCCTCACCAGCAGCACACCCTGGCCATCCTCCTGGCTTGCGGCCACAGCCCCAAGGATGAGGCTGACCCCCAGCAACTGGGAGCACAGGTGCACCCCTTTGATGCCAGGACATGGATAAAATCCTGGTCCTTGACCCACACACTTCAATAAAACAAACAAGAGCTCAAGGAAATCTCCGCTAACTTCAGCAGATGCCAATTTTAGCAGCTCGCGGGAGGAACTGCTGCCCAGCAGCGTGCGTGATGACTCTTCAGTGTTTTACCCCTAGCAGAGCTTCAGGCATATATTCTGATATTTTTTTAATGCCTGAAGACAGCTTTGGGGAATATATAGTGATTTTTTCTTTCTACAGGAAAGGAATCAGTATTCTAAGGGGATACAGGGAAAAAAAAGCCTTATTCTGAAACAGCATCCCCCAAAATACCTACAGTAATAAGATTTGCTGGCAAAAACTGCACCCACATGCAGGACACCCCAGCTGAGGGCTTGTTAGGCTGGGGGAAAGGAGTAAGCTTAGATGGCTGTCCTGTGCAAATCTTACTGCACGCTTGCCATCATTCAGATGGCCTTAAAATGTGGTATTTTTTTCAGCTTTCATTTTTGGAAGTGATTTATACATTTTCGCAAAGAGCAACGGGATGAAGGATGCTCAAAAGGAGCTTGGGGATCCACAGCAACATATCTTCACAGGAGATTAATCCAGCTTTAAATTACCAGATTTTAAGTCACACTTTAGTCTCCAAATCACACTTTTTGCAATGAGTTCATTTTCAGGAAGCTGTCCTATACACTTGCCTCAAAAAATGTTTGTCTCTGGCTTGCATCCATTAAATCAGATAATTGGGAGTTTATAAGTTCATAACTTGAACTGAAGTCAGAATGTTTCGTCTTTCATTTTCCAGAGCTGATTCACGGCCAGCCTGGCCCGAAACATGGGCTTGCTTCAAGCTCACTGTCATTTCCGAGTTCATCTGCAGTTTAAAGCGATGCGTCTGACGTCTCCCGCGCTCTCGCCCCAGCTCAGTGCTGGCATGTACCGGCACGGCTTGTATCTGCAATCTCCAACGCCTGTGTGGACCCACCTGGTTGACCCTGATCAAGAGAAATGCCCCTAGATTTGCTTCTCTGCTAGAAATTCAGAGGGACGTCAAGCAAGGATTTTGGTCCTGAGACTAGATATTGTGGGCTGCCCTGTGCCCCAGCGATCCCCCCATGATGCTGAGGGCAGGCAGCAGAGCCAGGGCACACCACCTCGGACTTCCATTTTCATCTCTAAAGTGGACATTTGAGCTTTTCCAAATCGAGCTTTTTCTCCTCAGCTACACCAATTCCAGTTTCCTTATTTCACCGAACCTGGCTGTATTTCTGCTCTGCAAAGTCAACAAGAAGTAAAGCCAGCTTTTTGGCTCCCTTGGAAACTTTGCAGTCCAAGAAAATCAGACGAGACATTTGAATACGCTCAAGCTTGCTCGTCAACAGTCTGATTTCTTAGGGACCTGACCCTGCGTTCAGGCTGACCGACGCTGCACCGACAGCAATATTTTTGGGTCCTGTGTGAAATACTCCTGCAACAGTCCCGCTGCCAAGTCTTGCAAAAGTTCCCAGGCTGAGGGGCTGGCGCGGGATGTGAGGAAGGAGCATCCATCGCCGGGTTCGTGTAAGTTGCTGAAACATCTCAGGTCACCGGGGAAGGGTCAGAAATGGGGAGAGACATACACCACTTAAATACAACTCAGTAAAAGCACCAAAATACATACAAGCGAGCGCCTGACATTTCACACCACCTGTCACAGGAAGGTTGAGGTTGGAAGGGACCATCTTCAACCTCCCCAACCAATGAAGCATCACCACAGGCATCTCACCATTAATGCCTTGGTACCTTCCTGGACACCCTGCACATGAGCCAGGTCACCACACTCATGTGTCCCCAATATGCCTTGATGGATGGATGACATTCGTGGTCCTGGCTACTTGGATTATGCTCCTCCCAGGTAATTTAGCATCTAAAGTACATGTCTAGCATTAAAGGATGTAATTTCCTCTCTCTTTGCCCTGCCCAAGGTCATCTAAGGACACGGAACCACACACAGGGCATCGCAGCCCATCCTGCAGACACAAACCTCCTTTCCCAGATGCCCACTCTTGGCTCCAAGCAGCACCAAATGTTCTTCACATGATGGGAAAAGCACCCCTCAACCCCAAAACACTGTCATCACCCCAAATCCTCCATGGAGTCTTGTCCACAAAGCCCGACTGAGGCGCGGCGCCTGGTCATGGCCCGGGGACGAGGCATCTGGCCGAGCCTGCAAGGTGGAAAGTTCAAGTGGCTGCTGTTTATTTGGCTTTGCAGAGAGCAGTCGCCCAGCCTGAACGTAGGCCAAGCACCTTCCCATTGCAGGAAGCGCCGTGGGAGTCTTTAAATAACCACCAGTGGTCAGGGCTTTGGTTTACAGCTCTGCCGGGTGGAAAACCATCCGTTCCACCACATTTGCTTCAGCTCTTTCCTGGGTATAAATGGCATCTGCTCACCTCCCTACCTCCTAGGTCTTCATCTTCACACCCACCAGCCCCCATGTGCTTCATGGAAGCTTGCTAGATGCACACAAATATCTCCAAGCATAAGCATAAAAACCGATACGGGCTTTTCCTCCCTTGTGCAAGATTAATTGTATGTCCCACAGTCAAAGTTTCACTTTGCTTTTGTGGAAATTAGCAGCTCCTTAGGGCTCGACTCACCCTCCCTGTCCTGCCATTAAGGTCCACGTTGAACAACTCCCCATACTTCAGCATCCACCTGCAGCCTTTCTTCACCGCTACAAGGTGCTCCTCACCTTCCTGCCACGGGGCTGGTGCGCTGCCAGGTCATACGGTTAAAACCAAGAATAATGAATAAAACCCTTGCCCCTGGAGAAGCAGAAAATGCCATTATTCCCCCCTAAAAAGCTTTCTCATGTATTTCCCTGAGGGATTTGAAGCCAGAAACCTTGCCAAGACCTGGGCTGAAAGGGTCACCCAACAAATCCCGCTTTACCGATGGAAAGTTCCCAAACGCTGGGAAGCCTGGCTAGTTTGGGATTTTGGCAATGCAGGCTTGCCAGGACTCTGGGGAACAGAAATGAGATTTTTTTACCTAGATCTGTCATTAAGAGATTAACCTAAAATGACGGCTGGCAAGAGGAAGCTCTGTAAACAAGCAAAATAGCTCTATACAGTCAGAACACAAGACCTTCCCCTGACATCCTCTTGGGCAGATTCACTGGCGTGCAGTAAATCAGTATTTTATTCTAAATTGCGCTTGTAAAAAGTAAAAAAAGGCTGCTTCCTTGACACTTAAGTCAGGTAAGGACACAGTGGGCTATCCTGCCTTATAAATAAGCCTGCTCTTGTATACACACGTGTTTTAAAATAAGCTTGTGAAATGTAAACACACAGGCTTTTACAAAAAATAATTCAGCCTCACGGAAACCATTTAATCAGATCTGAGACAGGCTCCAGGGATCTGTGCAGGGGATGCTAACTTAGACTCAAAAAACCCCTCAAATGACAGATATAACACTCTCACAAACACACAATTCCATTTTCTATTTTTGTGGCTCTCCCATCCGTCAAAGGGATGTCTAAAAAAAAAACGCAAAAAGGATCAAAACACGGTATTTTTCCTAAGGACCATCCCTGGAGCTGCATTTTTGCCTTGGTTTTGAAGCATGAGGATATAGGAAGGAGAGGTTAGGGTGGGAAAGGTTACTTCCAACCCATGCACGCGTGGACACTTTCCACGTTGCCTACCTTCTTTGCACCACTTTGTCCCTGTCCTCTATGCTCCAGCAGAGGAGCCAACCATTGGGAAATCTGGTCTGCAAAAATAAAACCGTCTTGGCTTCGAAGGGGCAGGTGCAAGGGGAGAAACTATTTTTAACTCTTATTTTGCAAGAGGGGAATGCTGGGACCCCTCTGAGCAGGGCTTGCCTGAGCTTAGGAGATTTATTTGGAGGTGGTGGAGGGGTCTGACTGGTGGTTAATCCTGGCGCTGGGTGCTGAGGGACAGGGGATTGGACATCAAAGCATTCCTGCATCTGCTGGGAAAATGGGCAAGGCGGCAGACGGCGGCTCTGCCTCCTCCCTGCGCAGCTGCTGGGGCGACAGGCGGGACGGAACTGGTGCCTGCGGCTCTCCACGACCCAGGGAAGCTGTCAAGATGTCGGAGCAAACTCCTGGGGCTGGATCTTCCCTCTTGATTTGTTGGATTTTCATCCAGCTGCAAGCACAAGCCGGGTAAACCATGAGGAGAGCAGCTGGGGTTGCCCAATGGGAAATGATATGACCCCAATGGAGACGCATTGCTGCCACCAGCCAGAGAAGGTGTGAGTAACTTTCTTCCACGCCAGCTAGACCCAGACAAGCATCCTTCAGGCTTTGCACTTTGTTCCCTCTCTAATTAAGAGAGAGAGAAAAGGTGGTTGCCATGTACGTGGAGCAAACCAGCTTCTGGAGGTATCTCCCCATCCCTTTTACTGACTGTAGGATAACTCCCAGCCTTGGTGTACACACATCAATCGCAATGGAAATAGGTTATTTTAATCTGGTTTTGCCGAGACCATTCTTAAGCCTTAGGACCTTTCCAACCACCCCTTGGTACCATGGTGTTAACCAAAGTCCTAGCCACGAGGAGGGAGGACAGCAACCTTGAAGAACCAGAGCTTTGGTAGGATCCTACCAGCTGAAGGAGACAGGCACAAGGAGCACACCACAATAACAGAGATGGTGGAGCACTGCACGAGTAGTTTCACCTCAAGCTTGACCGAGTATTGGTTTGGGGGGAAGATGCAAGGTGAGTAATTTGAATAAAAGTTAGATAATCAGTTTGCACTGAGGGTTGCTTAAAGTCTTCTGCCATTTGTTGGGGACATTTTGTTTCCCTGTGGCAGGAATGCACTGGTAAATGCAACGGTCTGGCCATCAGAGATCAACCACGAAGGAGTTAAACAGCTGGTCTGTCAGTCCCAAGGGAGATTCAGGAAGGACCAGCTTCCTTGATGGAGTAGTCAAAGGGAAAATTTTAGGAATTTGCCCACCATGAGTAGAATACCAAGTGCTGGCAAGTCAGGCAAGCTGCAAGACAAGCTCCTAGCAAATCCATGAGGCCAGCAGCTGGTGTCCCTGTGTCCATCCTGGGATCCATGGTAGAAACTTTTCCTACTGCAGACAGAGGACCATTCAAACATCTTGTCAGCAGTGATCCAAGAGTTAACATCCCACCTCGGAGATTAAGAGCACACGGAGGATTTAGCAGGACCTGACATCTCATAAAGGGTGGCTAAGGTTAACGTTGTTAAAGGCTGGGGCTCAAGACTTCACCATTCAGGGAACCAAACGGCCCCAGGAAGGCGGCCCTGGGGGACTTCTGGGTATGCCACATAAATCTCCAACCTCATTAAAGCTCCAAAGACCGTAGAATTCAGCTCCTGACCTTCTCTGGAGCAGAAAATGACAAAACATTTCCTGTTATTTATAGCGGCTCAAAAGCCTGATGGGAAAACCCCACTTGTGAAACGTGGGCTGCTTGCCATGGTTGCTCTGCAGAGAACGGTCAAGCCGCTCTGGATTCCTACCTGATTGACTGCTCCACCCCTGCAGCCCCTTCACCCCTGGCAAGACTGCGCTGAGGCTGTGCAAGAGGAACAGGCATATGGATTTTGCTCTTGTTGGCTCTCACAGGTCATGTTCGCATGGCCCTCAACATAAGAAGGACATGGACCTGTTGGAGTGGGTCCAGAGGAGGACCATGAAGATGATCCAAGGGCTGGAGCACTTCTGCTCTGAAGGTGCTGAGAGAGGCTTAGAGAGTTGGGGTTGTTCAGCCTGGAGAAGAGAAGGCTCCCGGGAGATTTTATTCCCCTTCTAGTACCTAAAGGAGCTACAGGAAAGAGGGGGAAGGACGCCTGATCATGGAGCATAGCGACAGGACGAGGGTAATGCTTTTAAACTGGAAGAGGGGAGATTTAATTAAATATTAGGAAGAATTTTTTCACTCTGAGGGTGGTGTGGCACTGACACAGGCTGCCAGAAGAAGTTGTGGATGTCCCATCCCTGGAGGTGTTCAAGGCCAGGTTGGATGGCACTTTAAGCAACGTGGTCTAGTGGAAGGTGTCCCTGCCCATGGCAGGGAGGTTGAAACTAGATGATCTTTAAGGTCCTTCCAACTCTAACAATTCTATGATGATTCTATGAATTCATCAAGGCTGAGCATGCCAGGAGACAGGGGTTCAGCTGTGGGGCTACAGGCACCTGTCAGCCATATTAGGCATCACCTAAATATGTCTGAGCTTACACTGCAGGCGTTTGTCAGCCTTTTAGGGAAACTGGGGAGAGGGCACAACCCCTTTCCCTGCCTCCCCTAGGTGCTACGCACCTCCTCAAAGCACCGTGGGACACGCACTGGCATGTTTGTTTGCTGGCAGCCCGATTTCCACCACCCTGGCACGCACCGACGGTGCTTTCCAACACGCTTAGTCACACAGATGCAGGAAACCTGGCAGCCCAAGGTGAGCTCTTCCTGCAACAGGATGGGCTTTGCCACGGGCTTGTTGGGTGAGAGCCTCCCAAGCACCGGCCCCACTCAAGACGAGCGTTTGCTGTCACGCTGTCGAGGAGGATTCCCACAGCTTCTGTCTTGGGCCGGCGCCAGCGCGGGTGTTCTGCTCGCTTCCAGGCCAAGGGAAGCAAGCTGTTCATCACGCGCTGCCGTGAGAAGCTGTGAACAAACTTGCGGGCACGATAGGAGCAGCCGGTGCTGGAGCTTCCTGGGCTCAGCTGCCATGACGGCGGCTCTTCTTTGGTTGAAATGCTGCGATGTACCTACCACCAGGCCATCTAGTGACCACTGTCCTGCCACCATCTAAAATAAGCTGCCGGGCTAGGGGAATGGAAAGGTGACAGTGACCATCTCCCGTGCCAACGCAGCGGTCGGTGGCTGCTGAGACTTACGACCACACTGGGAGCAGCACGTCACACTCCTGAACTTCACCTTCACCACGAAGCTGTTGCCCCTGCCCAGGCAATGATGCTATGGGTAGGATTCAGCTTGAGAGCAGAAACCTGAATTTAGGGACCCAGGAGACTCATTATAGTCATCACAGAATGGTTTGCATTGGATGGAACCTTTAATGGTCATCTAGTCCAACCCCCCCGCGCAATGAGTGGGACATTTTCAACTAGATCAACACGAACTGTTTCAGCTTGCCCTAAAAGAGTCACCTGGTGCACGGCTTCTTGGTGGGCTCCTCCGGTCCTTCTCTGACTGCCGCAGCTTCACTGTCGGTGAATTCCCCCACTCCCCTGGCTGCCGTGGGAGATCAAGACCCCTACGCACCACGTCCTCAGCCACAAAACCCCAAACCAGAGCCATGGCCAAGACCTTGGGTGCCAAGACCTTTGACCTCCAAAGAGCCCGGCCAGATCTTCTCTCAGGGAGATCTTGGCCCTTGCGATCGACAAGCTCCTCCTAAACATCCCCAGGCAGTTTGCCTGCAACTCCAATTAATAACACTGTATTTTGTCAACAAAGTCGGGTCAGCAGCAATTCATGGACTGCACGCTGGTTAACCTTTTTCAACCAATCAAGCCCAGGGATATTTTGATTCCCTGCCCTTGAGAAGTTTATTTGTGTAGAACCCATCCACTTACCAGCTTCCGTCAATGAAAAGACACGCAAGGAGCGTAACTGCTTTCTAATAACTTCGGGAAAGACTTCATGGTTGTGGCCAGGGCTCCCTAGCACTGGAGTTAGAAAAGTAGAAGCTGCCCGAGAGAGTTCAAGAGGCTTGTAACTAGCCTGGGAGAGAAACCAGGGTGAGTGCAACGGCCCAGCCATCAACCCCAGATGCAACAAGATCCTCTACAGGGAACTTCTAGGAGTTCTTGCTGGAGGCGAAACACAAGGACTGGAGTCATGAAGTCCCAAGGGAAGACCCAGCAGAGAAGGCACATGAGAGAAAGCTATCCACATTTTCAGCCTTTTCCATGTCCCATCACCCAGGAGATGACCCAACACCAAACCAGTTCAAGCTTCCCCAGTGCCCTCCGCTGCCCAGGACCGCATCTCATCCTCTGATGCTCCCTCCATTTTGAAGCAAGAGCGGATGCAAATAGTGGGGCCAAGAAAATGGACTATCTTAACCTCTGCTGGCAAGGATTTCATGCCTTAAAGAAGCATAAAGACCGTAGAGGGAGATTTCTTCATCTTCCTCCCGAGACGTGTGGGATGCATCTTTCACTGCGGGCTGCCGCAGCTCACAGATGTTTCTGCTCCGGGCAGCCCAGGAACCTCCACCAGGATTCAAAAGGGTTGGAAAAAAGGGATTTAACCGAGACTCCTGTGCTGCCTGGGCTCTCCTGGAAAATGATTTACAGATGCTGCAACTTGCTGGCATGCTCTTCACCCAGACAGAACAAGCATCTGGCAGGCCCATTATTTCACAGGCATTACTGCCTTGCGTGGAGGGTGTGTCCTGGAGATTTATTGTCCAGATATGAAGTGACTGAGCTCTGTCCCAGGAGCACCACGAGCCAAAAGCAAAGAGTTTCTTCATAAAAGAGCCTGCTTATCACAATTGCAATTATTTGCACATGAAGGGGAGGCCAGGAGGGCAAAGGCACCCCAGGGTGACATGGGGAGGTGACACAGGGCTGGCTCCAGCAGCCATAGGAGGGTGTCTGGTGCGGTGGAGGAATGGCTGTCCCGGAAAGGGGCAGAGAAAGCTTTGCCTTTTAACAGCAGTTGGGATATTTTCTCCGGCACATTCCTCTCCCTCCAGTAATCTTGTGGGAGCGTGGAAAGATGGGTTGTGAAACCCAGTCCCTCCCTGCTGGCAGCTCTGTGGGGACACCAGCGGACAGAGCAGCCTTGCAAGGGGGATGGACAAGCGTCCATCGCATTGCAAATGCTGAGACACCGATAATTAAACTGGGTGGTGAGGAGAAAGACTGTCCCACCACATACCTCCTCCCTGGCCTTGATTGTCCTTGCAGCAGGGTGGACTCGGGCAGAGCGTCTCAGACTGGGGCAAAGGATACAGCAGGAGCAGCGTGATGCAATATTTACCTCTCCTTGAGATTTGGGTGAGGTCCTGCATTTGCATCACTTCGGGCTGTATTTGCTCAGGGATAGAAAGTTAAATCCTCCAGGTTTCGGAGTAAAGCCCAGTTCAGAGCAGTAGCTGGAAGAAAAGCCCGGTGGGATGCACTGGCTCCTGGGTGGCCCCTCCCAAGCAAGCAGGACCTTGCATGGTGCCCGACATCTCCATCCATCCCACCGACGGGCAGGACATCAGGTTGCATCTGGCAGTGGTTCGCCAGGACGCCGATCACAGCCATGCGCCGGGCTGAGCCGTGCATGCCTGCCAGCGATGCACGTCCCCGTGACGTGCCTTTGCCCGCCTCTGGTTTCAATTAAAGCTGCTAATAATTTTAGCAGGAAAACCCTGAACCAAGTGCATCCCGCGGCAGGCTTGCTAATGCCAGCCAGATGTGCTGCTCCTGGCAGGTGCCGCGGTGGCTACAAGTGTGCAGGTGGCTTTGCAGGGGGAAACTAAGGGAAAAAAAATAAAAGTTATGGGTCATTGCCATCAAACCAAGTCTTCCGGGTTCAGGAAAACTGAATCAAGCTAGTCCTGGATGCTTTGCAGACTGGGCTTGGGTGAGGCCCCAGGGCTATAATGGTTTTATTTAGGGCGTGCAATAACCTTTGGCTCCTATTGTATTTGCGTTTGCCAGAAAGACAGTTGGTCTGGCTGGATTAAAGCCGGCGGTAATTACACACCAGTGCCTCCTCTGTAGTGAGGAGGGGCAAAACAGAAAAAGAAAACCACATGCGCATCCCCCCCTGCTCGACGCTTCATGTGGAGACAGCCCCTCGCCCTCCCACGAGCAGAAATCCAGCTCGTGCCCAGTGTTAGCGCTTTGGGAAGTTATTCGCGAGCCAGTCCGAAAAGGAGAAGGGATGTGGAAATCGCTCCTGGTGTCAAAACCTATTTTGTAAGCAACCAGATGTATCCCCGAAAGGACACCCTCTGCCTTGGCCAGCCATCCACCCAGCGAGCAGCCTTCCCCGCTTCCCCCAAACGCACATGCAAAATTCAAAACAGATGCTCCAGAATGCCTGGTAGAAGATGTTTCCTTTCCTTTGGTAATTGCTGCTTCCCAGGGAGAAGATCTTAAGTGGTCCTCAAACCCTCTTGAATGATCCAGACACCAATTTTTGCCCTTTTTTTTGGCTTTGGAGCATCTTTAGCTTTGGCGTCTGAGCCACCATGCTGCTCCTCATCCCCGTTCCCTGCCAGCTAACGGCCAGCCTCAGTCTCTTTGCCAGCATTTGAACCCCTGGGGCTCGTTTATAGCCACCCACTGGCCACCAGCCACACTGCAAAGGTGCCATGACGCCACTGAGATGGGCATCACTGCTCCCCCAGTGCCAACCGGGCATGGTGCACGAAAACCAGGCTGGGGCATGCAAAAATGAGGTGCAAAAAGCAAAACTAAGATATTATTTGCAATAATGGTAGTGATTAACACCTCCGTGTAAAGCTACGCCAGGAGGAAATCCCTCTGTCCTGCCGCTACAGCTATGCCCCCTCCCCCAACCTCAGTTTTAACTTACGCAAGCCTGAATTTAATTGAGGTACGCTGCGCTGAGGATTTCCTCTCGTCTCTTTTCAGCCACTGCATTTCCAGCTTTGACAAATAAACAGCCAGTCCTCAAACCTCGGGCTCTTTATTACTTGTGGTTCCTTCCCTTTGGTTTCTAAGAAATGAGTAACAGGAGCAGAAGGTTGCAAAACACGCACTGATCACCCCTGGCTTTAAATACAACGAGAAATCAAATGAACGGGGAGAGAGGAAGGAGGAAGATCGACTGCAGGGAGAAAATGACCAGCTGCACCCGCCAGGAGTGCTGGAAGCTGTGGATGCCTGTTTAGGTGGTGAAAAAAACATGACGCAAAAAAGCAAAACGGGCGATACAACTGATGAGCGGATGGCACGGTGCGCTCTGGTGATGGAGATGTGGCTGCGCGGGATCCCACGGGCTGCTCAGAAAAGACTCAGGGTGGAAAGTTAATGCCCGACGTGATGTACTAAACAACCATGGCTTGGAGGAGCTCTGGGTCAAAAAAGAAAAAAAAATAAATCACTTAACGTGGAAAGACACCGTGAGGTCTGCTGGTTTCTCCCCACGATCTGCTGCTGATCCTCAGTGCCAAATTAGCATCGCTCTCCCCGACAGCGGAGACAAGCATTAGGGGGAATTGCGTTATACCAGCCGAGCAGCTTTGCTGGAAACCGTGAGAGATGAGAATAATCCTGCTAATAACCGCAGAGCCCAGCTCCTCCTCGATGAGGCCAATTTATGTGTGGTTTAATGAGGGCGCGGCATGCTGGAAGGACTCTGCAGGGGGATAGAAAATCCTGCTTCAAATGGACACACGCTGATGCAGTTCAGATTAGGCAGCATGAAAAAAAAAATAAACACAAATAAATTCCTAACTAAAGGAAAAATGTGGAGGAAGCAAGGAGCTGGTGAGTGATGGCACCTGGAGCATCTTTCTTTCCATCAAAAGTATCAGCCATGCTCCACCTGCCAAGGAGAAGGCAAGGGTCCAAATTGGGATGGGCAAGCCTGCATCACCAGGAATAAGCACAGGGCTTCCCAAGGAAGTGCAAAAAGTGAAAAGAAAACCCACGGCAACGATGTTGAACGCGGCAGGGAAAAGAACGGATGGGGGAAATGAGACCCCAAGGAGAGAAATTACCACCCCTGGGGGTGGGGGAAGCAAACACCTTGCAGCTCTTCCAGCCATCGCCCCGAGCGCGGAGTTTTGGATGGTCTTGTGCCCGAAGCCTCGAACCCTCTCGGCAGGGTTTTAGATCAAAAAGTATCGCATCCTGGATGGTCCAACACACCCGAAAGGGGACTGGTGGTAAGAAGACATGTGTGTGTTTTGCTCTGATGAACTCAAGTGGTGTAAATCCACTTCAGCCTTTGAGCAAAGCGCCTGACACAGCCGTGCACAGGAAACTTCTGCTTCAGAAGACCAGGGCTGAGATTAGCACAAGATTAGCACGGCTGGGAGCGCGAGCGGTTGTGCCGCTACCTGAGGTTGCCAACCAAAAGGAGAGGGAAGGGTGTTACTGAATCACAGAATGGTTTAGGTTGGAAGGGACCTTCAAGATCATCTAGTTCCAACCCCACTGCCATGGGCAGGGACACCTCCCACTAGACCTGGTTGCTCAAAGCCCCGTCCAACCTGGCCTTGAACGCCTCCAGGGATGGGGCAGTCACAGCTTCTCTGGGCAACCTGGGCCAGGGGCTCATCACCCTCACGGTAAAGAATTTCTTCCTGAGATCTAATCTAAATTTCCCCACTTCCAGTTTGAATCCATGACCCCTTTTCCTATCACTACATGCCCTTGGGATTACAAGTCCTTCTCCAGATTTCTTGTGGGCCCCCTTCACTGGAAGGCTGCTACAAGGTCTACCTGGAGCCTTGTCTTCTCCAGGCTGAACAACCCCAACTCTCTCAGCTTGTCCTCACATCAGAGGTGCTCCAGCCCTCGGATCATCTTTGTGACCTCCTCTGGACCCAGTCCAGCAAGTCCATGTCCTTTCATATATTGGGGGCTCCAGAGCTGCTTTTAGGAAAAAAACCCCTCATCCTCCACCAAAATGGCTTTTGTATTGCAAAAGAGGAGCACGCTAATGAAATTAGATGACATTTTTGAATTGGAGAGGGTGGTCAGTGTCCTTTTGTAGGCTTGGACCATCCCTGGTGAGGATGTCGAGAGGTGGCGTGGCAGATTTTCCTCTGTTCATGGGAGGATGAGCTGCAGATGTGAGTCGCTGGGGCTGTGGCCACCACAGAGATGGATAAAGGCCAGGTTGGATGGCACTTTGAGCAACCAGGTCTAGTGGGAGGTGTCCCTACCCACGGCAGGGGGTTTGAAACTAGATAATCTTTAAGGCCCCCTCCAATTCTAAGCATTCTATGATGGGAAGCCTCCATGCCCTTACGCCCACACCATCCATTCTCAACCAGGAGAAATGGGCTTATTTAGGTTGGCAGAGCCACGGTGCTTGGTACAGCCTGCCAGAGGATAAATACCAGAGCAGGGAAAAGAGCCATCCAAGCTAAAAGCCAGCGCGGGTACAAGAAGAACAAGGCCAAATGGGTACGAGTCATCCACAAATAAATTTAAGCTGGAAACGAGAGCAGTTTGTATCCATGTGAGCAGCAAGGCTCCGGCAGCGGCTTTCCCGGAGGACTTGCCAGGGTCAAACGCCTCATTAGTTTTAAGAAGGAAGCTGGCAGGGGGTTTGCATCACGGCTGCCTGTAACAGCGGGGAGGATCGGTCTCCAGACCAGCCAAAAAAATTGGTGGTGGCCCTGGGGCTGGCTTCAGCGAGACGCGGGTCTTCTGCCACTGCCTGCATCCCACCCAGCAGCCTGTACCTGCGCCGGAGGGGGTCGGAAGGATGCAAACCACATCCGCTTGCTCTCAGAGAGAGAGAGAAGCTGCACGGGGAGGAAAATAAAAAAGCCACGGCTCCGTTTTTCCAGCTGACAGGAGCTTAAACACCGGCTGGGATTTGGGCTCCGGGCCCTCCGTGTAATTCTACTTGGCTCGTCTTGAGACAGCGGCTCTACTCTACTCCCCAAGCACCCTACGAGCATTTCAGTAACAGCAGGGGGAATCGGACCTACTTGTCAAGCGCGTTGCTATTTGTGCAAATGCTGTGTACCGGAGGGAAGCTTGAAGAACAAGTCCCCTTTTTATAGCGCGTTGTGCGCTGGCGGCGAGCCTGCAAATTAGAAGGAATTCAGAGAGGAGCAACAACAACAACAACAAAAGCCTAAGGGGCTGGAGGGATTAGTTTTGGAGGAAAAGAAAGAAAAAAAAAAAAAAAAAAAAAAAAAAAAAAAAAAAAAAAAAAAAAAAAAAAAAAAAAAAAAAAAAAAAAAAAAAAAAAAAAAAAAAAAAAAGAAAAAAAAAAGAGAACTAAGTGTGTGGTCTAGGGGGATGTGACTTTGGGCTGGGATTGCACCCACTGCTGTCCTGAGCGTGGCAAACCTCCCGCTGCGATTTGCAGGTTTCCCTACCTGTCCTCAGGAAGCAAGATGTGTTTTCTCCCACCTCTGGAGACAGCTCTGCCATGGGGGGAGGGAGGGGGGATAAATTTAAGTATTTACACACGTGATAGAAGGTTAATTAACATGCCGCCAGAGCAAAGGTCAACCCATGACCTCACCTGGAAGACTGTGTCCAGCTCTGGGGATCCCAAGATAAGAAGGACATGGACATGTTGGAGCAGGTCCAGAGGAGGCCACAAAGATGATCCAAGGGCTGGAGCCCCTCTGCTGTGAGGACAGGCTGGAAGAGCTGAGGTTGTTCAGCCTGGAGAACAGAAGGCTCTGGGGAGACCTTAAAGACCCCTTCCAGTCCCTAAAGGGGCTACAAGAAAGCTGGAGAGGAACTTTTTACAAGGGCATGTAGTGACAGGACAAGGGGTAATGGCTTCAAACTGGAAGAGGGGAGATTTAGATTAGACCTCAAGAAGAAATTTTTTATGCTGAGGGTGGTAAGACCCTGGCCCAGGTTGCCCAGAGAAGCTGTGACTGCCCCATTCCTGGAGGTGTTCAAGGCCAGGTTGGACGGGGCTTTGAGCAACCTGGTCTAGTGGGAGGTGTCCCTGCCCATGGCAGTGGGGTTGGAACTAGATGATCTTGAAGGTCCCTTCCAACCTAAACCATTCTGTGATTCTATGAAAATTCATTTGAACTGGGAGCGGCTGAGCCACAGCAATGAAGGGTGTGGGGGGAGGAAACCCCCGCTGCAATAGGATTTCTAAGGTGGTTTTACCCTAAACTGGCTCAATTCATCCCCAACACCTTTGAACGTGCACGCAGAGGTGCAAGCTCCCTGCCTGGATGTGGCCCTGGCATCAGCATCCCCATCATTTGGGGTACTGAGAGGGGCAGGAGGTGACCTGGATCATGGGTTTAATAACTTGTCTTCAGCCTGGCTCTGCTTACACTGGTTGCAGGGCCCCAGAGAGGGGACTTTGGCAGAAGCCCAGCACTGTCCTTGCAAGGAAAGGCTTGGCTGTCCCCACCTCGCGGTCCCCCAGCCTCATGGGGACATCCTGGGGCGCAGCAGGTTCCACCCCCTGGGATGCATCACCCCATCACCCCAGGGAGCATCAGCGCAGGCACATCCAGAGCCTTTGGGGGTGGAGAAGTGGGGATGAGACAAAATTTTCCTGATTGTTGACCAAAATCCCTGTTTTTCCACCTGCCCCATAAGCAAGCATTTGGCACTGACAGGGTGCCGATGAGGAGGGGAGGCAGAGTCTGGGAAGCCGAGTTGGACAAGCCTCCCCTTAAACGCCCTCTAACGCCACCTTAAAAAATAATGAACTGGGGGCAGAGGAGGTTACTGGTTTGGTATGAGAATTTTCATGAGCATGAGAAAAAAAAAAAGGAGAGGAGGAAAAAAAAAGAAAAAAAGACCACATTGCTCCAAAGTATTTTTTCTTTTTTTTTTTTTTTTTTTTCCTAAAGCAAGCTTCAGGGGCTCTGGGAGAGCAAGGCTTGCTGCAAAGTTTGTTTTCTGTTGTGCCCACGTTACCAAGCAGAGCGGGCCGAGGAATGCACGGCGAGGGGTATCCGGCCAGGCTGCGGCCCCGGGTAAGCGCCGGCGGCCAGGTACGAGGGCACGGTGAGGGTCGCTGAGCCCCGGCGTCGCCTCCAGCCCAGGACACTGCCTCAACAACCCACCTTCCCAATTTAACGCCAGCTTTGCTTCCAGCACCACTCCGTTTCTGATGGTTGTCTCGCACGCGCAGCTAGCAAATAAACAGAATGTATTGATTAAAAAAACTGGTTTCTAGAGGTTTGGATAATCAGGGCAATTCCCCCGGCGCCTTTCCCCACCGTGCCAGGGTGCAGCGCGGTAGCCAGCAGCTCCCAAACCCTTCCCCGGAAAAGTTCAAACCCTCAAATACTTGGAATTGCTCTTTGAGGGAATTTATTTTAAAGCCACTTTAACGGCAGCTGGGAATTACCAAGGAGGCACTTTGCTCTGCGATTTCCCAGCTGCTGACCCTGTTCGCATGAAGCGGGCCCCGGGCGGCCGCCCAGCTTGGGAACGCGTGCCGAGCCAGCACCGCCTGGAGTTGCACCCGAATTTCCCCGAGCCCCAGGCTGGGGGAGCAGCACGGCGAGAGCACGGCAGAAGCAAGAAAAATTAACTCCCGCATCCAGCAACTGGGATGTGGTGGAGTTATTTAAGATCCTGTTCCCATGAGGGCTGAAAATTGCACCCAACCATTGCTTCTTCCCTGGAGACAAGAGCGGAGCTGGCAGGCCATGACTCTCCAAAAAAGCAAGCCAACGTCCCAACGTACTGATGGCACATTGCTTTTTAAAAAGCGTTTTGTGTTTAAAAAAGAAAAAAACAGGGGGTGAGGGGGATATTGAGCAAAATCAGCGACGGAAAGGCCAGCACGACTGCGAACGACAGGTCCTGCTTGAAGACTGGAAGATGCCACCACCAGAGCTGTGGTTGTTCCTCTTGCAAAACCTCCATGCCCCCCTGCCCACCCCATTGTCCCAAGAGGGTTATGGAGCCCTTCTCCGCTCCACACCTACATGGGGACACCTTGGTCACCCCGGCCGGGCTATATGACTCAAACCCTTGAGATGAGGTGGTAGCCCTGGAAGAGATGCAGGCAGGTGGGATGGATCTGGTGGCAGGTAGAAGCAGCCCCATGCCCAACCGCTGCCAGATGCGAACCCACCTGCACCACACAGCCACCAAGTCACCTGGAGCAAAGCTCTCCCCCCACACACCCCACAAAGCCACAGGCAAGGGCTGGGCTGATAGTCATCAGCCCACCACGTTGCAGCACCCGTGGCCCTGCGCTGGCCACCTTCTCCCTGTGGTCACGCTCGAAAGACACTTGTGGAAAAACACAGGAGAAAGGAGAGGGTTTGAGTGGCAAGTCAGAGAAGGAAAGGGCGGCTGGCGGGGGGGAGAAGAAAACAACTTGGCAAGGAGGGAAGGGCTGAAGGACACAGGCGTTTCCATTTTGGTGGAAAAACTCCCAAGGGTACCGCTCGGAGTGCTTATTGACCAACTTGCCCGCTCTCCACAAGCTGGCTTTGCAAACCGTGGCACGGCACGGGACACTATTTCTGGTCAAGGCGCCTTCAACAGCAATGCTTTATTAACTCTGTAATCAACTGGAGACATACACGGCATTCAAAACACACAAGTCAACGAGCCTCCTGGATAGCGGAGAGGGCTCTGGCTCCGCAGGCACCGCACTTGTGTTGTCACCCCAACATCACCACAAAAAAAAAGCCATCAGTGCTTCAGAGGACTAAAAAAAAGGCGGGGGGGGGGGGGGAGGAAAAAAAAAAAAA